>CAKKOB020000301.1:44574-62553 GCA_918844115.2 Phlebotomus perniciosus | reverse complement strand
AGTATTTTTGGGGATTCTGACCGGGAGGCGCAAGAAATCATCGAGAGGGCTCGTTGTGCCAGAAAACGATCTCTGGAGGTGATAAAAGCCAGTGGAGCCTTTGAAAAAACACGTTACATCCCCAAGTATCCATGGAAGGTACCATCGGAGACGGCTAAGCACCGCCTCCAGGAAGTCATGAGCGGACTAAAGTACTTCCCAGAGCCGGATGCTCAGGCGACCAAGTACCGTCATCGCAAAAAATCACCGAAGCTCGAGGAGAGAGATCAAATTTGCGAACGTGAGTAGAATATGCGGGAGTTTGTTTAGTGACTGGAATGGGACGGTTTTTTCTTCTTCTCTCCTCTGCAGTTTTATGCGAGATTCACGAGAGGGCTGAGTGGCTGGCGGAAATGGAGGCACTCGGTGAGGGAAAGAGGCATCGTGATGTGATTCACAATCAAATAGCTGAGAAATTGAGGCAAATCAAGATGCTGGAGAGGCGAAATCACAGGAGAGAACTGGAGGAACATCTCGAGAATCAATTGAACAAGTTGTCTGTAAAATCATCACAAGACACCAAGAATATAAATTGATGTCTCTCACAAATTGTTAAGATTAGAAATTGTATGCTTCCTGTTCTGCTTTGTTCGTCTGCTTTTACTCACATTTCCGCGCCTCTCCAAAGGAGGAGAAATTATGCATCTCGGAATTGTGGTCAAGTGTTTAATTGGAGTGTTTGTGCTTCACAGCGTAACAGGATTTTCCGAGCAGGGATGCTCGTCAAGGAAGAGGAAAATTGTGGCATTAATTCTAGCACGTGGTGGCTCAAAGGGGATTCCATTGAAAAACCTGGCTAAGCTGCAGGGCGAATCTCTACTCCTGAGAGCTCTAAAAGTGGTTAAAAGTTCTCAAGTCTTTCGTGAAATTTGGGTTTCAACCGATAGTGATTTGATAGCATCTGAAGCTCAGATTTTGGATGGGATTTCAATTCATCGGAGGAAAGAATCTTTTGCCCTGGATACAACATCTTCTCTTGAGAGTGTCCAGGAATTTCTTTCTCATCACAAAGAGATTGAAAATATCGCCCTAATTCAATGTACTTCAGTCTTTCTACGAGAATCTTATCTGAAAGTGGCTGCTAATCTTTTCAATCACTCGGAGTGTGTCTTCACGGTTACAAGGTAGATTTAAAAATTTAATTTCTCAATGAAAGAATCAAGGGGGAGATAGTATGGTCTGAAGTGGTGTACATTGAATGGAAGTGCGTGTGAGCTTTAAGAAGTGGAGTGGAAGTCCTAAGATAACTCACGTAACTTTGAAAACTTCAATGGAAAAGCTGGAGCTTTGGGAAGTTCTTCCAGAGCCTAAGAAGTTTTCTTTAAAACTTTTTGAAAACTTTCAGGAGCTTTTAAGTAAGTTCGCTAAATTCCTAAACTTTGAAAGAAATACTCTGTAAAAACTTACAAATATTTGATAAATCTGGAAAATTTGTAAAGCTTTTGGATAATTTTTATAACTTTTGAAGTTATCACTAAACTTTTGAAAATTCCAGAGAGCTTTTTTGAAAATTTTCTTGCTTTTTCATATCGCACGTACAGGATTAAAGTGACGGCTATTACATGTAAATCCCTATCTAGATCCGCCACTTTAATCGTAGACGTGCGATATAAAGCTCTAGAAACCTTTCTTATTTCTTAGAAAACTTAGGTAGAAAGCTCTAGCTTTGGAAAGATTTCCGAGAAAGTTTTCTTAGAAAGCTTTTTTAGACTGTATAAAAATAAAATTGATAAGATGAAAGCTCTTCAAAGTTTCGAATTGGAGCTTTGGGAAAATTTGTAAAGCTTTCGGATAATTTTTAAAACATTAGAATTTCTCGCTAAGCTTTTGAAAATTCTAGAGAGCTTTTGCGGATTTTCATGAACTTTCTTAGAAAACTTTAAAAGCCTTCATTGAAAGCTTTAAAAAGCTTACTTAAAAAGCTCTAGCTTTCTTAAGAAATTTTCTCGAGCTTTCTTTGGAAAGCTTTCTTAGAAAGCTTTTGAAGACTGTAGAAAATAGAATTGATAGTATGAAAGCTCTTCAAAGCTTTCAAATTAGAGCTTTGGGGATCTTCTCAACAAAATGTCAAGGTGCTGGAAGTAGTGACCATAATATCTCCCCCTCGGGAAGAATTTATGATCTTTTTAAAATCCAATAGTAATTTTCCAGGAGTCACAAATTGAGATGGAAATTTGTGCATGATCGACTCATTCCAATCAATTTCGATCCTGCGCACCGACCTCGTCGTCAGGATTGGGATGGGGAACTCCTCGAGACGGGAATGTTCTACTTCGCCACGAGAAATTTACTAGACAAGGGAATCTTTCAGACACATTATTGCGAATTTGTGGAAATCCCGCCAGAAGATTCCCTGGAAATTGATAAAGAGGCCGATTTAGAGTTGGCGCAGTGCCTCAATCGGCGCTTATGAAACTCTCATCTTTCGTAATGGACATCGTCATATCAATATATTTTGTGCGCAAAAACGCATTGTGGATGGAAAAATGAAGTGAGATTGAATAAAATAATTTACATAATCTATCACAAAACAGAAGCTGAGAATTGAGAGGAAATTTAATACTCTTTCCCCCCCATTCAATCCCTCGATTTACTTGTAATGTTTGGCGCGATCACTTGAAGAATCGCACAATTGCAGAGAGGCGAGAGAGATTAGATCTAATGGGTATATCCACATGGGTATCTATCTCTGTCCCACTTGGGTGATGGGGAGCACTTTGGGTCTCACTCTAGCGCACTGGCTGATGCAAGTCAGCCATGAATATGTAAAAGAGCCGGTTCTCCAGTTGTGAGAGTGGGAGGGAGTTATGTGAGCAGCTGGATGAGTGAAAAGTGTGAAACTGAGAGACTCGGAAGGGGAATCCAGTGAGAATTGCGCGAGAGTCTCGCCTGGCAGTTTGACGGCACCAATGATCGAGGTATGAGATCTCATTGCTCTCCTCTATAAGCTGTGAGATCATTTCCTCCAAAAATTCACTGTACCGTTTCCCACTTTTTCTCCTGGTTGGCGCATCGGCCACGATCGTCCCGGGCGCGATCGTGAGAAAGTGAAAAGTGTTTAAAACAGAGGTGATCTTCAATATTGGGAAATACCCACCCACTAAGAGAGTGATCACGCGGTTTGAGGTGTTTTCTTAACAAAGAGTTGAAGAGTTTGATGGTGTCGCCAAGGCGGGAGGAGGGCAAAAAGAAGCAACGGTGATCTTGGCAATTTCCGTGACACGTTGCAGAGAGACTATGAGCGGCAAGCTAACGTCGTCAAATGGTAACTCACTGCAACTTCCGCATCTCAGATCGGTCTCTAGCTCTCTTTTTCCCACCAAACAGATTCAACAGCCACGAGAGATGCAATGAGTAAGCCAATGAGTACAGCGAGCGGCTCCAAAGGCGATCCAGATGTTATTCTTGTCACCCTTGTGCCGGAGAAGAAGGGATTGTTCCTCAAGCATTCGGAATATGAGGTCTGGTGATAATCTTGCAGGATCACAAATTATTAAGTTGAATCATCTCCCTCTCTCTTCTCATAGATCTCTTCTCGCAACTACAAATGCAGCGTCTCGAGGCGTTACAATGATTTTGTGAATCTCCACAATTTGCTGGTCACGAGATTCCCTTATCGGTAGTAATTGAACATATCCAGATGCCTCCACTCCTAATCACTAAATCACCCGCCTTTGCTTGCAGAATGATTCCTCGGCTTCCGCCAAAGCAGCTCATGCTGGATTCTCTGCTCGAGGAACGCCGACGAGGCCTCCAGCGATGGCTCAAGATAGTCTCTCGACATCCTGTGATCGGATCTGGTTCACTTCTCAGGAACTTCCTCACGGACAGCAGTTCGGATCATCAGGAACATCTCAGGGAGTTGTTCAACAGCGAACCAGATGAATTCTCCACGCTCAGTGAGGAAGTTGTAAGGCAAATCTTCTCATTCACTTGCAGACACTTTTCTAACTCTCTTGTCATCTCTTCCAGGAGTTACCACTTGAGGATCAGGGCAGATTGGCGGCCAATAGGGAAATTATGCGATCAATGCTTAACGGTCTGACGCGTCTAAAGAAGTTTGTGGATCAACAGGTGAGTCGGAGTTTCAGCCAGTCCAAGGATATGGAAGATATTTCATCGATCCTGAAACTTCTGAGCTCCAGTGATCGCGTCTTCCCCTTTGATACCTTCACGGATATGACAAAGGGCTTCCACGAGGCGGCTAAGATCGCAGAAAAGTCCGCCGTGACGTTGGAGAGTGCAATCAGTGATCGCTTCAATCAACTCCTGGACGTCCTGACAGCCCACAGTGATCTGTGTGATCGCGTGGAGAAGGGAATCGTCACAGAACACCAACGAGCCCTCACGAAAATGTTAACCCTCAACAAGCAAAAGATGAAGGGAGTGATCCGAGGCACGGCGGCGGATAACGTGGCGGCTCTGCATGAGAAGGAAGTTGCCCAGACAGGTGTTGTGGGTACTCTTGGTCGACGCAGCGCCTTCAGTCTTCAGTGTGTCCTGCAGGAGACATCTCTGGCGCAGGAGTATCTCCAGGCTCTGCCCTCGATCATCCTGGCCTTCTGTAATGAGCAGAATCAGTGCAATAATCGCTCCGCCGACACCTGGAAGGAGATCCTCAATGCCGAAGCCAAGAGACTGAGCCAATAGACTCTCTTCTCTTTCACTCCCTATACATTTATTGAAGGTGTAATTAATTCCTGTACAAAATTATGGTTCTGTTGTTGGATTAAATGAATTATTTGCTCAAGATTGAAACAATTCCGCGGAGGGTGGCTGACGTGGAACTTTCTGGAAGTTCTTTGAGGCAAGACTTGCCCGTGCCGGCGAGTTCTCCCACTTTAGGATCAATTGGAAGGGTTCCCAGAAAGGGGAGTTTCGTCATCTCAGCCAATGCTGCTCCGCCCCCCGTCGAGAAAATATTGGTGCAATCTGAACAATGTGGGCAAACGAAGCCACTCATATTCTCCACAATTCCCAGGATGTTGATACCTGTCTTCCGGCAAAATGTCACCTCCTTCCTCACGTCGTCGATGGCGACTTCCTGGGGTGTTGTCACCAGAACAGCTCCGTCGCATTTCACCTCCTTCATGCACTCCATCACAGTGATGTGCTCATCAGATGTTCCGGGAGGGGTGTCAATCACGAGAAAGTCCAACTCATCCCAGTGAACATCCGTGAGGAATTGCCTGATCATGGCTGTCTTCTTTGGTCCTCGCCAAACAACGGGATCATCCCGATTCTTCAGGAGGAATCCAATGGACATTACAGCCAGGTTTTTCTCATTGTCCGTGTAAACAGGCACCCAGCCTTCGTCACACTGGTGAACATCCTTCCCCTCAAGGCCCAAAATGAAGGGAACACTGGGTCCACATAGGTCAATGTCCAGCAGACCCACCTTCAAATATAATCCTGAGATACTCTCTTCCTTCTTGGCAAATAAAAACAATGTGCACTAACCTTAAATCCCGTCTCCTTGAGCGCAAGAGCCAATTGCGTGCTGACAGTGGATTTTCCAACACCCCCCTTTCCGGATAGCACCAGAATAATGTGTTTCACCTTGTCCAGCATTTTTTGCTGCTAAACTTCCGCAAAAATTAGCAAATATCAAAAAAACACCAATTTCCCCGCACAACAAAACAACTTCTTCGACCTGAAGATAGGTGTGAGCCAGAGAGAGACGTTTTATAGCAAAATGACGGTTGATAAGATTTAAAAATTTCAAATCATTTTACATTATTGCCCCGACCGCCCAGACAAAAATGGCAAAAACTGCAATCCGAATGTTTATCCGTCTGTTATTTATTTGGAGGCCAAACGGTTGCAGATAGAGACTTCGCGTCTTCGGCGGACCCCCCCCCCGAAAGTCACCCCTGGGATCAGGCCCAGGCCCGAAATTTTTGGAAAAAGCCCCCTTATCCCCTTTAAAAACATGTTTTTTTTTGGTATATAGTAGGTAGATTTCGATAATCCGCGGTCTCATAAACCGCGTGACGTTTCAGCTGGTTTCAGCCGTTGCATTCAAAAATTATTTGTTTACAAAATGTAGTACGTGAATATTTCTTGTTCGACAACTCCCTCTTCCCTAAACTAAACGCAACGTGTCGGGGCACTCCGCCAAGTCTAAACCTGGCAATCATTTTTTTATTCATAACGAGATAAGAGATATCGACATGCGGTTTTCGGCAAATTCATATATCGACCGAATGCATTGGTAAAAAATACCAAAAATTGCCTTTTAGTGTTAAAAAAAAACACGTTAAGTTTTATAGCATGATAATGCAGTTTTGCAGCGACTAAATTTGAATGTATGTTAACCGCTTAACGGTTAAACCGATCAAGACGAAATTTGCTAGAGGGTTAATTTTCTCAAACAATTTCCCTATATTTTCACCTGTTATACAAAAATACTCTATGGTAGGGGGGGGGATAAAAAACAAAAATACTCACCTATTTTTAAAATTATTGGTATTTTTAGCATCAGCACAGCAATATAGATATAAATTTTATTTTTATTTTCTCATTCCTGTTAAATTAATAAACCACTGCTGGGAAAAAGCCGCGGGACGGGACGGAAAACGCCCCGCCAAAAGCTTCGCAACGTACGCCAAACGCTTCAATCAAATGATAAATCAATACATAGTTTCGTTCGTTTCATTGTAAAACCACAATTTGTCACAGGAAAATTGGAATTTTGGTCTTTTCCACTGCTGGATTTGTCATTATTATAGTCCTCTGGCAACAATTCTAAAAATCATTCAAATAATGGTATATATTGCCTAAAGCATTGAAAGTAATGTACGGTGTGTACAAGTGAATTTGTTTCTTTCATTTATTTAATTGTTCTACTACAGTATAAAAGTATTCACACAATTGTAAAAATATTTAACTTAACATAAATAAATTCTACTATCAACCTGTATAATTTCGAAAGATTCCTCTCTATGGAAAGTGAAAATAAATTAGTTCTTTTACTTATTAAATCGAAAACAATAGTAGCGTGACTCAGAAGCTTCAATGAAATTTAATTATATAACTCATTTCTTTCAGTTGGAAATATTTAGTTTTATGTACTAGGTACTACATGTGTTTTCTTTAATAGAATTTTAAAATTATTATCCTAATAATTTTTTACACTTGATGTACATTTTTCCTGTACTTTGTCACTTGATTCTCTTATTTTTTTATTACACACAATTTGTTTTAAGTAAATATTTACTCAATGTCTTGATTTTTACTTGTTTTGCCGTAAATCGCTATGGAAAGGTCAGATAGTAAAGCGGCAGATTAAATGAAATGGTGAACTTACGATATGAAATGATGTGAAAAATTTGGCATTTTTCTGGTAGATTTATATTCACTACATCATGCTAAAATAAACTAATATGTTAACATTTTACTCTATAGTCGTCTCGAGGAAATATCATTGAGAGCATTTTTTCATTAAGCATTTTCTTCCCAATTAGACTCCCTTATTTTTACATGCTCCCCTTCTTATCGTGAATCAAGTCAACTATACATGTTGTGAATTTGGAAATGTTGAGTTTTTATCAGTAACACATTTTGTAGACGAGAATATGTAGGTCATCTACGGCCTCGTAGGTATGTTGTATTTCTCCGCTGCATCCAATCTGCACTGATTGGACTTCTTGCGGCTGTTCTGTCGCCAAGTGGGGGCATATCTGTACACCGTGAGGAGCACGATGAACGCCATACACGCCAGGATGATGGCAAGAAACTGCAGGAGAGCACTTGAGGAATCCTCCGCCTTCACGGGAGGCCCAAACAGCCATGCGGACATCTCAAGTCTGTGGGCAGAGTTGCCCATCTCAATCCGACACATATATCGCCCATAGCTCTTCACATCCACATTGCGCAGCTCCAGAATAGCTCCAACATTCTGATCATCTTCCCTGGAAATGAGACAGAGAAGAGATATTTCTTGAAAATTGTATTCCAAAAGAAAATCCCACATTTTCGCCGAATTCTAATTTCAGCTCGACATTCAAGTTATCCATCCTTGGCATTCGGTGACAATTACTCAGGTAGAAAAAAAAATCCTTAAGAGAAATAGGGAGAAAGTGCCAGGTATTGTATGTCCCTCTTGGCGGGAACAAAAAGTTTCACCTTAAAAATTCTCACAATGAATTTTTCTTCCTTGGAAATTGACTGTTGCAAATAAGTCCAAGGTTAATTGTAAATCTTGAAATTTCTCTCTCAAGAATGTAACGAGATTATTTCTCATTCCATATCAGTGACAACGTAAAAGTTTGTCGCTCAGATAAGCCTTATCAAATTATCGGTGATCGTCACTGGTAATATTGGGAACATGACGAGTTAAATATCTAATTGGGAAATTCAGAGCGCCACACGCAATTGCAATCAGCCAGAATGTTTGGCATTGGAAGAGCCTCTCTGCAAATGTATTTTAATTACCTGCGAATGATTTTCTGCTCATCGTCCGCTACAGCATCCTGCACACTCTCGTACACTCTATACCACGAAATGTCGCTCTTAACATCGGGCAGACCCAAATTCCCCACGAATGCCTCACAATAGAATCGTGCTGTGTGGCCCAGTGGCACCGTTTGATCCTTGGGCCGGTATGTGGGCAGCGGAGCATCCGGGGAGTTGGCTGTATAGATAAAATGTAAGAAGAGAGGGCGTTTTTTAGAAATGCCATGGTAGCGAATTTAATTGCTTCATTATGACTGGTAATGCATCTCTATACTAGTGCGAGGAAAACTTTCGCTCTGTCAGTTTGTGCTGGGCAAAATAATTATTTCTGAGTAAAGGTTGGAACGGTTGGAAAATGTGTTGAGCTCGGGGTATATTGGAAGAATGTCATCAATGTAATAAGCATGATTTATGGATGGCCTAAATTAGTATCCTTATAAGCCAAATTTTCCAAGGGGAAGATATTATAATCAGAAATGGTGTACATATTTGCATGGAAGTACGCAAGAACTTTGGGTAGTGGAGTGGAAGTGCTAAGTCAAGTAATTTTGAAAGCTTTCAAGGAAGAATAGGAGCTTTGGGAAGTTTTTCCATAGCTTTAAAATTCTTGAAGAGCTTTTAGAAAATTCCAGGAGCTTTAAAGGAAATTTTTAAACTTTGAAAAGTATAGGCTTGATCAGCTGAAAGCTTTCTAAAATTCCTTAAAAAAAAATGCATTTTCAAAAAAAAACTCTAGAAATTTTGTGAAGCTTTCGGATGTTTTTAGAGCTTTCGAAGCTCTCGCTAATCTTTTGAGAATTCTCGAAAGTTTTCACATATTTTCATAAAGCTTTTCTTAAGCTTTAGAAAGCTTTATAAGAAAGTATTCCTAGAAAAGTTTTTTAGACAGAAAGCTTCATTAGAAAGCTCTACAAAGTTTATTTAGATTTAGAAATCTTTCTTATAAAGTTTTGTTTTACAGTTCTAGAAACCTTTCTTAGAAAGCTCTCGAAAGCTTCCTTAGAAAGCTCTAGAAAGTTTCTTTAGAAATCTTTAGAAACTTTATTTAAAAAGATTTTTTAGAAAGTTCTAGAAAGCTTTCATAGTAAACTCTAGGAAGCTGTAGATAAAAAAAGAAAGCTTTAGAAAGATTTAGAAGACTTTAGTATAGAAACTGAAAGCTTCCGAATTAGAGTTTTGGGAAGCTTTACTACAAAATGTGGAAGTGCTGAAAGTGGTGTACGCCTTTTTGACCATAATATCTCCCCCTTGAAATTTTCAGTCTAACAAGGGAAGAATTAGGTCATTGGCGGATACATAATTATTGATTGTGGAAAAGCACATATGGGATAAAGGAATAATGCTCAAACTCCTAACTTCCTTTTCTATTCCAGGAATTCTGATAGCAATGAAAGGATTACGCTTAGCAAGACTTCGGAGAAAAACCAAAATTGGAAATATTCTCGTTAGCAAATAAAATTTATTCAACAAACTATTTTATATAAAACTTGCGAAGCTGGACAACAACGATAATATTGCATGTATAATATTTGCATTTTGATCTGCAATAACAGAATTGATATTTGATTACTTTATCGATTTTATACGCACAACTGGGTCAAGGTGCATCAATTCCCACGAAAAGTATAGGTAAAATATGATAAGAACTCTCTCGCTAGTGCATAATTTTCAATTTTGAATCACATGTTATAGCATAAATTAATTCACGGGCTACAAAAATATTACACTTTGAACAAATTTACCTTGCACCACGAGACTCATATGTTGCTCCAGCTTGATGGTTTCATTGCTCACAACGCACGTGTAGTTGCCGTTGTCCACAAGGGAGGCATGCCTCGTATAAATGGTCTGATTAGAGGCTTCCGGGTAGAGGATGAGCGTGGAAACATCTCCTGACCATGGATATGGCTTTCCATCTTTGAACCTGCAGCGAAAAAAAAAGAGAGAAAGACATTTCATTTAGTCCGGAGTGTATGAAATACAAATTTGACGAGATTGAAATCTCTATTTGGGACTTTTCTTGGGAAAAAAAGAGAATGAGACGACAAGAACGGGCCCTTTTGTTTAGTGTGTCAAACATTTTGATAAATAATCCCTTACAACACACTTCGACCTCCTTCAACTCTCTGAATCACACTCTTTCTAACCATCAGCCGGACATTTTTCGAGAAGCCATCCCCTAACAATGCATTCAAATGATACACTCACACACCTATTGCCATCGGACCCCTCTTCTTTTTCCCATTTTGCTACATCTTTTCGTCTTTTCTGGGGATTTCAGATTTGAATTGATGTTTTGTATGGCGTTTCAGGGAGAGAAAAAGATGGCAAAATTCTAGGAAGGATGTCGCAGACATCGAGAAATGTCCAAAAAGTCCTATTGTGGTGTTCATTCCTGTAATATCTCGAGAGACCCAGGGGGGGAAAAAGATTCTCAAGGTATACAGACAAAAAATCTTTCAAAGAAGCTAAGAAAAAAAAAACTGAGAAGAAGATTCACAGTATTCGAATATAGAGAGGAGGGAAACAATAACGAGAATTAATTTTTGCGACTTTTTTCTCTCCCCTTCTTTCATCTTCTTCTTCGTCCAATAGAGATTTATGTGAATACCAAGAAATCTTCACAAAGGTATGGGATCCATTCAGAAACACTCCTGTCGATTCTGAAGAATATTCTCAACTTACCAAATCTTGTGAAATTCACCAAAAGGTCGAAGAGCTTGTTCTATCTATTGCTATGCTGAGAATAGATTTCTAAAGCCAAATAAGGAAAATCACTAGGAAACTATAAGACATTTCTTTTTGGAAAAGTACCGGAACTCAGCAGATAAATCTATTCATTCGAAATAATTAAGTCATTTTGCCGCGAAATTCCATCATAATCACCCCTCAATAGCTTTTCCAACAAAAAGCTACGAGATAGAGAGAAAAAACGTGGTAATTTTCTCAGGCCTCTCATTAGGAAATTTCTTGTGGTTATTTATCATATAAGAGTACTCTGCAGGATTGTTCTCCTGATAAAAATTCATCAGATAAGAACAAATTTCTCAGTAAATTAAAAAGATTATTTTTTATGCTTTTCCAGTAACATCAATCAATTATTTCTGCATCGTCTGTAATTCACACCACTCACTCATGGAATGTCTTGAATGAATATTTCAGTGCAATTTTAGTCGGTGTGGGAAAATGTTTTCACAATAAGTCCAAATGACTATGAATGAGTTTGCGGAACAATTTGTAAACAATGAGTATTCTGTGCGGAACTGTTATTGGTGATGTGCAAAATGCTTACATATGTAAATTTTTCAGTTTTTGGAAGGTTTTTCCCGTTTTTCCTATTAATTTATCTAAATCAGCAAAATTTTGGCATTAGTTTGTGCGGTTAATTTAACCAACTGAGAAATTCATTAAATTGGTTAAATGGAGCGAGTTCCCAAATTAATATCGATTAGATGTTTCTCTATGGTTGTACTTCTGGGAAAAAGCTCTACATAAATAATGATAAACCAATTAATCTTGTAACATATAAACTCGTTTTTGCAGTTTCGTCTATGGATAAAATTTATCAATTTTGAAGTAATTTTCGGGGAATTCAAATGGATTTTACTTATTTCATTCATGTTATATACGATATGAGTCAGAGTAAAATTTCATGAATGTTTGCTATATCTTGTTAAAAAACCACATTTGCCAAAATCTTGTGGATACGCGGAGTTTCATGATTTCAATACAAAACCCTTCTCTTGATAAACCATTAATACCACAGGAATTGCTCACGGAATATCATGTGAAATTTCATAGAATTTTTCTTCCGGCAGAAATCTGTGTTATAAAAATATTCTAAAAGTCTAAAAAAGCACAAAAACTCCTTTCTGTTTGTGAAGTATAATTCTGCAAAATGCCATTATAATGTTGAGGACTCAAGGATAAATGGGGTGTAAGAGACAATGCCAAGAGCTCGGATATGTGTGCCAATTCAGAAAGAATGGCACAAAGGAAGAAAAGACAAGAGAGGGAATCATGGTGGAATAATGGGCATAATGCTGGCATTCTCGTGTTGGCAGTGAGCAGAAAAAAGAGCCACCATAAGAGAAAAGTGATTGAAGCGGCTCAGCGGTCGATTCCTCTTTATCCCGCCTGGTGAGTAAATAAATAATCGAAAATTGTGTGAGAATACCTCTTGACGAGGAGTCACAAAGAGAGTGGCTTTTGCCTTTGCAAAATCCGACGAAACTCCTTCATAATGCCTCATCGAGCCATTTTCATCATTTGTATACTACCATGACCGTTTTCTATACATAAAAACATTATACATTGTATGTTTCGTTGTTGAAATAAAAAATGATAGTATATATCGTGCTTGTGTCTGTGGAGCATTTTCTCAGAAATTATTATCTTGCACACTTATACACATTACCGCGATGCATGGCTCAATCTGCAGTGGCGAGTTCTTTTCTCCCATAAAAGTCGATGGATGGAGGAAGAGTGAATTGGCCGGCAATTTCCAGCTGCTCCGCGCTCAAAAAATGACTCCACTACGTGCGAATCGCTGCACACTCGTTCATCGTCATCCGAGGACAATTATGATGTTAATTTTTTCTTACTTCTTTGCTCATTCCTTCACAAAATTCCAGGAATCACCGAGTGATTTATTTGCTATTTCAATAAATTATTGGTTTTCCTCGTATACCCACTTTATTATACCCTTCAACCCCCTCCTTTTACCCGCAGTTTCTCCGAGACGGTCAGACACTATCTTAGAACCGCTTATCGTGGAATATTATTTATAATTACATACATTTCTCAGAAAAGAGAATTTCACTAAAATAAAAAAGTAGCCTACAAAGCGTCTTACAGGCCGCACAGTATTATCTTTTGGGACGAGGGCAAAAAAAAACATACATATTGAGCGCAAAAAGTGCCACGAGTTAAAAATTTGCTGGAGCAAATAAAAAGTTGCTGATAAGTTTAAAAATCACTTCTCAGAATTTCGGCATACTTCATAATACGCATCAATAAAAACAAATATACTGAAAGAATTATTTTTTCTCTACGCATGATGAGAAACGCGAAATGTTTAAGTGTCAATACGATTGAAAATTTCGCAGAAAAGGCAATATCGATCAGTACAATACCCTGAATTTCTATCGCATATATTTACTTTCAAAATATCTGTACATATAGTTTCAAATTCTTTGCTCTGGTTTGTAGACAAAATGTAATGTAAATGTTTTTGCCAAGAAGTGATTTATCCCCTATAGATTTGTGGTCAAACTTTCGATGTGGTACACACAATGTCCATATGAAATATAGAAAGTTTGCATATACAAATTTGCAAACTTAAATATTACCTTTCAAATAAATCGTGACAAGTGTTTGGGCTTCAAATCACCCCCATTTATTCTTAGAATTTATAATATTCTTTAATTATAAGGTGAATGCATAAAGCCATGTTTGAATTTGCATTAGCTATTAACCCCCTTATTTTCTGCATTCTCTATATCCCTATTATAGAATTTCCATATATTCGCCCTATTCGCCCAAAAATCCTCGATGGCGTTTCCATATATCCAATTCCCGGAATCTTGTTGGAACATCTCGTTTCACAGGCAACCCAGCATTACACAGAGTGCCGAATATATACGTGTTTGCCGTCTCTTTCGCGGCCTACATGTGGGTATTCCGCTCCCTGGGCCCCTTATATTGAGTCTCTTACCTACATATCCGGCCAAGTGGCAGGAGTTGTGTTCCAGTGAAATTTCTTTCATATATGCACAACAAGGGAGAGACACACACAAGGAACACCTCACCTAAATGAAATTACTTCACACGAGGCTGTTTATTTGAAATTCAATATTGTATCCATGCTGTCTTCTGGGTGAGCGACAACAAATACAGCCATGGCCAGGTAAAGAGAGATAGTGGGATCTCTTCCAATGAATCGCACCCAAATGACCAGCCGGCCGGCCATTGAGTCTGCCTTGCCGGGCTGAATGTGAGACATCACCATTATGTACATACATATAAGAGAGGGTGGGGGAGCAGGAAAAGGAGACGAAAAGAAATTGATTCAGAGAATCGCCCAAGAGTGAGTGTGTTTAAGTAAAAAATTAGTGGAGACAACTGCCGATGACGATGTTTGCATGCTGTTAACATTGCCTGTCGGAGAGGAAATGGTGAAGAACGAATCGGAGTCGCGGTAGTAACACAATTTAATGAGATGCTTTCGAGTCGCCTCGCAAGGAAGAACTAGAACATAGCCAGTGGCTAGAATAGTGAAGAGTTCATTAGCAATAATTTATTCAACACAACAATCACGATTCATTGTTTCCCACAATTGGATATGATGTCAATTTGTAAACGCAGAAGTCAACCCCTTACAGCCGGATATTAAATCAAATTAAGGAGGGAATTGCCGTTGTGAGGTGTTATTAAATAAAATGTTGACGGCAATTTCAAAAGAAATGTTCACGCAATACCAACCAGCGACTTCACGTGATTTCTAAGCATTTCAGTTTGCTCACCGCAGTACTGCTTGCCTTTTAACACAACACACAACAGCAACTCTGGCCAAATGGAGATGAAACTTTCAATGCAAATTACTCCCTCCTCTAATACCTTTTAATTACATTTAATGAGTTCATAGAACTCGGACGCTTTTTGTATGAATATAAAATTTCGCTATTGTATAAATCTCACACGCACATTATTTTGCTGGACAGATTGTCGTCAGTGTTGCGGAAACACAAAATAATATTGTTTGCCATACGTATATCAGTAAGAATTTTGTGTATACCTACATACAAAATGTATATAACACAGTATTTTTAGGGAGAGAAAACAAATATAGAGTGTAAAATAGGTATAATTTGTTTTCTTATTAGTATGCAAATTAGTGAATGTTGCAACAAAATAAATTTGCATTTACCCAATTATTTCGCAGTAATAACATCTGAATAAAAAATATGGGAAATGGGATTACATTTTTTGCTGAATGTAATTTTTCAGATGAAATTCCGTCTCAATGATATCATTTTCAGAATTTGAGTAATCAATCATGCATGAAATAATGTTAATCTCGCGATGTAATTTTCCTTATTGATTTAAAAGATCCTCATCATGATTTCATTATCCTCAGTGCTCTTCAATTATGTGAAAAGATGTTTAAATATGCAAAGTATACATTTGCAATCACAATTCCTTACTCTGTGGGGTATTCCAAGAATTCATTGTGAAAATTATTACGGAAATTTTTGCTACTGTTACTCTTCTATGTATTCAATATGAATTATGTACTTTAACGATTTCAATTAAATTTAAATTTTAATGTTCAGATATTTGTCAATTCATAGGTATTAAATAAAGGTATAGGTATTCATAGGTACTAAAGGGAATAAAATGTAATATCAAACATCAGCGAAATGTCTGCAGATTCGCTCACAATATAAAAGTTTAATATCTCGCTCTTATACCTATATAGTTTGTCAATGTCACATGCATAGAGAGGTTTCTGAGAAATGGAATATGAAAGGAAATAATAGCGTTGACTTGCGACGTCGCTCTTCAATTGAACTAAAAATTAGTTCTTTTTTGTTCTTTTAGGCCACATGCATTTAGCCACTAGTCTATTTTTAATATTAAATCAAAGAAAATAAAGGTTGTCTTCTCAGCATGAAATGTGATCAGTTGTAATTGTATCAAGTGCAATCAAATGCAAAATATGACGAAGACAATCAGATAGATGTTATACCACAATCTAATCTGTTATTGCCACGACAAAAATGATTTGCTGAAGAATTTTCTAAGAAATTTATACAACAGCAAAAATCTATTTGAAGATTTTGCATCACAAGGATCACAAGTGTTTTCCTTAGCACAAAAAATATATATCAATAAGTCTTCTATTGTACAACAGATGCAATAGCATGTCACAAAAATATTATGAAACTTTCCTCTTTGATACAAGTGTTGAAAACATAGAATAGGTAGAAACTTTTTCTGCAAAATCTATACAGATAAAAATATAAAATTTATTTTCAATCCGATGTTTACAATTAATTTTTCTGCGAAAAGCTTCACCGTCAACTCCTCCACAAAAACGTGTTTCTATATTTAAGTGTACGTGGATAATTTTAATATAAATATTAACCAAAAGAACTGACCTAACGAGATCTTTCCAGTTCTGTTTTCCATGGAAATACAAAATGAACAATTAAAATTGCACTTCTCAGAAAATTTGAACTTTTCATGGATTTCCAGTTCCGTGGAAAACTCAATAACACTATTAGTTAAATAAATTTTAGATTTTATCAAATATAGCTGGAAACTTTTATATCAATGTCAATTCTAAATTTAGAATAACTTCAAATGTTTCATCATGAGTCATATCTGTGTAAATCTTCTTTCGCGGATGGGTGAAAATGACGTCACTCAACTTGTTGCACTAGGCTAATGAATTGAACAACCTTCGGAGTATTTTTCTTGACTCATCTCTTCTTTCAACATGTCAAAGAATATTAAGGAAATACAAATGGACGGTGAAAGCTTTCAAAATAAATATTATTATATGTAATAGGTATGCTTCTAAAAGCTTTCATATTTTGAACGATAAATATGATTTCTGGGAACTGATTTTATATCTTCAAATTTCATGGCTTAAAAATAAGTTCAATTTCGAGAAAGCCTTAAAACATTTCTTGCCATTTCCACGAAATCGACAGATAAACGAAGAATTTGCTTGAGTAATTTGCTTTTTGAAATCAAATACACGATTTGAAGCAAATTGCGAACGATTGCAAGATGGAAAATATGGTGTTCTGCTTGCGTATAAGAAGAAAATTGGCATAATTTTAGAGATGAAAAATGATTGTTCAATGTGAAAGTCACTCGTATGAGATATATACCTCTTCAGTCCTTTATCTTTTTAGCGACTCTCTCGTGAGCATTTACAATAATTGCAGAAAATTTCAATACCATTTTCTACCTCTCATTATTCTCCCCGTGACTCTTTATTTCTGCGCATTAGCGTGAAAAAATTACATCAAAAAATCATTGTTTACATGTACGCATTTATGCTTATTTGTTTGTTACGTTCCATAAAGAGAAATACATGACCACATCATGAGTGTATATCTCTTTAATGGGTAAATAATAAATGTATACATGAAAGAACAGCATTTCGTTTTCAAGTCTCCAATACGATGCAAGTTAATTTACGATTGCAAAATCTAAATTACAGTAAGCATGCCAACATTAATTTTCAAGCATCGGTATAGGTACTTGGTAAATGTATTTCCCGGAAAGGTATATTAAATCACGCTTGTAAGTGCTCTTGCAAAAATACATAGGGTGGAGGCATGACTCAAGGAACGTCTTGACTTGGGGAACGGTTCAAATAAAAGTCCTAATTCTGAAGTTTATTCATTCATTTTTAATGACATCTTAGCGCTTTGAATAATAAAGAGATTAGGTTCTTCAAAAATC
>CAKKOB020000301.1:0-44474 GCA_918844115.2 Phlebotomus perniciosus | reverse complement strand
ATTTTATTGCCCCGACACAAAAATGGCAATACTGGAATCCAAATGTTTATCCGTTTATCCGTCTGTTACCGCCCTGGAGGCCAAACGGTTGCAGATAGAGACTTCGGGTCTATGGGGGAAACCCCTAAAGTCAACCCTGGGATCAGGACCAGGCCCTTCAATTTTCTAAAAGCCCCCTTATCCCCTTTAAAAACATGTTTTTTGGTATATCTCGCAAACGGCGCTAACGATTTTTTTCATTTTCACATATGTTTCACACAATCACTAGACGCACTTTTCGTCCATACATGCCAATGACCTCCATACATTCCGTCTAACGGTTTTTCAAGGTCAAATATTTGAAATTCACTTTTCAAGGGTCTTTCTGGCCCCAAACCCATCATGTTGGACTACTCAATGGAAAGGTCTTTGAATTTCCCACATTTTTAGACCACTTTTAGACCAGCAGGCACTTTCAGGCTGGATCGGCTTGATTTTTAGTGGAATTATTACAGATTCCACTATTGCGGTGGTCATAAAATGCGGTGGTCATAAAATTCCAAAGTTGTTAGACCGGTCTGAGATTTCCATAGAGGGGTGTCTTGAGTCTCATTGATCACGAAAAAGTGGGTGGTCAAAAACCGGTTTTTCCGTCCGGCCGGCCGCCGGAGAATTGTTATAACGACAGCACCGTTATAGATAGAGACTTGCGGTTTTCGGCAAAGGTAAAAAAGTGGGGGTAAATTACAAGATGTCGCTATAGTCGACACCCCTCCGTCCGCCATTTTGAAAAGTCTTGAAATACTCTTTAGGATATCTCCAAAGATCTGTTATTGATTTTCTTGAAATTTTTTATATGTTGTAGCCTAGACCGAGAGCTTTCCAACAAGGTATGACACATGTCTCTACTTTGAAATTGTATTTTGGTAAAATCTCCCGTTCTATGGGCCCGATTTCGATCATTAAGTGCTCGTTGGAAGGGTCTCGCAAAATGCTAAAATTTTTTAGAACATCAGAACTTCGTCAGACCACCGCTAGTGTCTCTAAATGTCTCTAAAGTCAAGATAAAAATTTTAAGTCTCTATTTTATATTAACTGTATCCGAGTTGGCATGATCTGTAAGAATTTCACGTTCGCAATCTAGGATTGCCACTCGTTTCTTCCTCTAATTTCTTTTTCTCATTTTTTTTCTCTGTGTTTTTTTATCAGTTCTTTGGAAAAATTGTTAGAGGGATTGGCCCTCTTCTTTTCCTTTAAATAAATAATATAATAATAATAGAAATAGTCTCGCAGAGCGATTCACTAAGCGCCCCGTGTGCACAAAATAGAAATTTATTGCATTTTTTTGTCGTAAAAAATCGATATGACAATATTTGATGGAAATTTTCGTAGTCATACATTCAACTTTATTGTCTATGACTTTAATTATAATAGTATGTTTTTTGCATGAATTAAAATATAGAGAGCTCTTTCTGGTGCTTTGAGCAAATTAAATTTTCATTAAAACTGACTTTTGTCCAGTTCTCTCACCCTCTAAAAGGCAAAAAAAATATTCCCACCTGTTGACTCACTGTGAAATGTAGGAAATCTGCCTCCACGAACTCAAACCCATCACATTTGTGAGTCATTTTGCCATCTGCTATTTCTTTTGATCCTAAAAAAATAATCCTCGTTCCCCTCGAAGATGGAATGGGGCGCTTTTTTTGCGCTTCCTGGTAATTTCCGATGGAGAATTACCCAAAAGGGATGAGTTTATGATTTTAGCAAATTTCATTAACACAACAAATATGCTGTCCCACCCTTTCTGGGCCCAATAATCCTTATATCTTCAGGAAACAAACAATGCAATTATAGAATGCTCTTTGGCTCAATGATTTTCGATTTGGATTAAATGCTATTGGAAGTTCATATAATCAGTTATCAATGAGTTTCAGCTAACAATGATCTTGAAGCAAGACAAATGAATTAGCAAATTAAACAAACGACTATGGCAGCTCTAAAGCGGGAGGGGAAGGAGAAACTGTACATACATATATAAAGGAATAAATTGGTTTCAGGTGCCATTGCAACACTTACCAGGCTTTCAATCAACTCTGTGGTTCAATTACATTCGCATCAACACTTCCTCTCAAAGCATGAGCATTAAAATTATGCCTTAACTCTCCCTCTCATTCTCACTTTATGAATTGACAAGGATTAAATGGAGGGGGTTAAACTAAACATAAAAGTGGTTCAAATCAACGGTTCTCAATGTAGAGTGACTAAAGTTCTAACTGCAATTGCAAATTCAGAATTAAAGGTCTTTCAACCAAATAAACCAACAGCCCTGAAGCTCTGAAGGAATCAATTTGTAGAAATTAAATAAAAATTTGAATATTTATAAACCTATCATATGATTTTTGTTATACCGAATTATAATATATAATAATTTATAATATTGCTGAATATGATTTGATTGACTAAATTAAACTCGAATTTACATTTGCCATTAAAATAATACGGATGCGATGAGAAATTCCATTTTCTCCCATGAGAAAAATTCTAGCCAGTTTTAAGTTCCAATATTTTTTACTTGAAAGTCAAAGTTTAAGTGAAGTTTTACTAGTTGTTTCTATATAGAAATTAAATCTACAGGTATGATACATAATGTTATAATATAAATAAATTCGGAGGTGGAAAGTGGTAACTACATATATAATATTATATTTTTGACTGTTCCACCTTCTTTCGCAACTACATATATTTCGGTATGTATTATAAATGGCGCCCTTGCGGATTTTCGTGGAATTACTCTTGAGAATCATTATTGTTAGTGAATATTAATTTATAAGTTAGTAGGTAGTGAAACACGCATAGTTGTAAAAATAAGTTTTTTAGCAAAAAAAAATACTTGTGAAATCAACTGAATACACTGACAGTCATTACATCAAATAATCTTTACGTAAAATTTCATTTTCTGATAAAATCTATTAAAGTTATTATATATGACATAGAAAGCTTAAAGTGACCAAAAGGTGTTATTGGACACTATCCAATAAAAAAGTGATTGCCAAGTTTAGACTTGGCGGAGTGCCCCGACACGTTGCGTTTAGTAAAGAGAGAGTTAGTGGGATTATAAAGTCTGGTGTTTTCTTGTCGAATGGATTTGATGGAATTAAAAAAAAAATGAGTACGCACTTGATCTGTTTGAGGCTAGTAAAACCCTTGAAAAGATAGTTCTAAACTTTTGACCTTGAAAAAGTGGTCTAAAAGTGTTATACAAACTTTTTTAGTACTGGTCTAAAACTGAGGTGGAATCGAGGGAATTTTTCACTTCATGTGAAGTGAATGTGATAGCTTTGGTGATAGTGAAAATAAGCTGGGATATGGGAATCCCAGCTAAAAATTGAAATCGAGAGAGGTTTCACCCGGGGTTTCACATAGTAGGGTGGAGGCATGACTCAAGGAACGTCTTGACTGGGGGAACGGTTCAAATAAAAGTCCTAATTCTGAAGTTTATTCATTCATTTTTAATGACATCTTAGCGCTTTGAATAATAAAGAGATTAGGTTCTTCAAAAATCAAAAAACCCCAGAATTAAGACTTTTATTTGAACCGTTCCCCGAGTCAAGACGTTCCTTGAGTCATGCCTCCACCCTAATTGACTAGTGGGATCGAGAGTGAGTGGTTTGCCACAATTTTACGATGGGGAAGCTCAATTGGAAATTAATTTATGTATGGTGAAAATGCCCACTGTAACTCTATTTCCCACACTATTCAGTAACGGTTAGTTAGGGGAAGACAATGAAAATAAATTATTTTGTACAATATCTTTGTGCACAAGAGTTTAACCAACAAATACAATGTTGAATGTCACTCGTGGCACAAGTTCCCAACCAATTTGCTTAAAATTTATTAAATTTTCAGTAGCTTCATCCCAGGCTTTGTGC
The DNA here is from genome assembly GCA_918844115.2 of Phlebotomus perniciosus. Lineage (NCBI taxonomy): Eukaryota > Metazoa > Arthropoda > Insecta > Diptera > Psychodidae > Phlebotomus > Phlebotomus perniciosus. The sequence continues at coordinate 40,566 of CAKKOB020000301.1, read as the reverse complement.
CTTTTAAAGTGATTTTCTTGTACACTGCCAAATGAATTAAAAGTAAAATTATATACTGAGAATTTTACCATATGGCACTACATATACTTGTGTGTGCCCCTTTTTGCAACAATTTATATATGATTTTCCACGTCCTAGAGTTTAAAAGTCTACTTGAACTATAGGGATTATGAGAAAGTTCTTTATTAAAATTACAAAATTGTTTTCATGAACTTCCTGTAACAACAATAAGAGTGAAGTTTACTTACAGAATTAAGTGTTGAGAGTAAACTTTAATTATGATAAATTATGCATGGAAATTTCACAGATATATTTTCTCACTCACAGTAAGTCTAATTTATACAAGAGAAAGTAATATGCATTGATTTTTCATTCAAGTGTCATTGAAAGGGAATAAATGATGTTTATTTGTGGTTCGTTTCAAAAACAATATCTGGGAAAATGAGCCATGCAGAAAAAGGGCTTGCAATGTACGATATGCATATATATATATATAGTTTCTAAGATGGGTTTGAAAACTACAAAGTTGAAATTGCGCTTGAACAATTCTATATGTATTGTATAGGTAAAAAGCGTATACTTTATATAAGTAATAATTCAATTTAGTTTAAACCAGAACCACTACTTCTTTAGTGGTACTCTTGGGAATTTCCCAAGACCGGGATAGAGACAATTTTATTATGCTTGCATCACACTTTTATACTCATCTTTCTTGAAAAACAAAACCTCAGATCTGTGTGCAAAAAAGTGAAAACAGAGTAAGAAAGAAAAGTCGAGAGTATTTGTTTTCACTCCTATATAAAATTTGTAAATAAGTCATACTAAGCACGTGAGTGAGCCAGAGATAAGTTGAATTCGATCTTTTTTTCTGCAATAGTACGGTTAATATTCAGAAGAAAATTAATTAGAGCATTGAGAAGCAAGAGCAACGATAAACGAGAGCAAAATAGAGCGATTCAGCAGAAAATCTCCTTAATTACATTGTACATTTTATTATAAATGAATTCCGAGAAAATTATTGCGAATTTACTTGTCAACATTTTTGCTGATTTCCATCAAAAAGGCATGCTAACTCTGTGCGACAGGCATCATTCCAATTTTAGGGGAGAGCGGGAAAGTTTCGAACGCAAATTTTAAATTCTTTCCATGACAATTTACCAGAAAGTTAGTACATACCTAAACAGCAATGAAAATCTATATATTGTTTAGAATGCCCTTGGGTATGGACTACAAAAAATTATTTGACCCATGCCCTGAAAAGTTATAATTTTTTCAGAAGATTACGCAGTATTATAAGTATTTTGGGTATTTATTAGAGTATTTGCGTGGCAGTTGTGAACAAAGCGGGGCAGCTTCACACAGAGTCATTATTCACTCAGTTACAGACGTTATCAATGTTAGTGGAAAGTATTAATAATAAATATTATTATTGACAAATAATAAAATGTTTTGTTTAGACTATATGGATCTGTTCCAGGTGTAATAAAATACCAATATTTTTGTCCAAATGTGCCCGCGTCCGAATATTCCCCGCTCTCCGCTACATTCAATGTAAAACGACATAAATTGGATGTAATAAAAAACCTGGATGAAGGTCATTGCGACCCATTTCATTCGCGTGTGCCAAAGAAGAAATTTCAGGGTTTGTCGAATCCACTTTGTTCAAGTTTGATGATTCATTGGTATTTTCTGCAATTATCCAATGGCCACGAAAATTCATGTGTGTCAAACGCATTATATAAACACGAGACATCATGTCGTTCCCCACCATTAATTTTTATTCACTCGCAGAGTCATTCTTTAGGGCGATATTTCTACATCTGCTAAATTCAAGACAAAATGATTATAGAAATTGAGGTTCGTTTTCCAAGAAATGATTCTTCCTTTCAAAAGTCATACAGAAGCACTTGGAATGGACAAGCCATTGTATACATTTCATTTTGTATAATAAGACGAAATGTTAGTTTATCTTAGAAGACAATGATGACATTTTGTTCACATAAGATCCTCATGTGTTGATTAATTTGTCAGAAAATAACATTATTATCCTTTATACAATGTCCAAGAAATTTTAGAAGGTGTTATATACCCTATCGTTCACACCAACGCTCTTTAATTGAATTTCTCAGAATATTTTTTGTCATGTTCTTAAATTTGCACTAAGAGAACATTATCGAGTTCCTAATATGAAAAGCTCATAGAATAGATAAACATATCTTTAACAATGCTAAATTTTAATAATAGCTCCATCAAGTTATAAAATGCGATTTACAATCAACTGCCACACAATAATTTGTATAATTGCATTCCAAGAAATTTTTCTTACTTTGAAAAGAGTTTTGCAAGAGCAGCTGGACACATTCACAGATACAGCAAATTGTGGCACACCCACAATGTCTCTATATTATATTCAGTTGACTATATGTCAGAGAGTTACAGCGTGTTCGCAGAAATCTCTCCCCCTTGATCAGTTCCGCAATGGTGTCATTCCCTGTATTTCTACTGAAAACTGGCAATTTGCTCTTCTCCATGAACCATTATGTGGAATCATCCACCCTCGGAATTCACAGAATCAATCGTGAGAAGCGTTAAGGGTCACATTGAAAAGTCAGACCTTCTATTGTCGATAGAAATTTTTCGGGTTGGCTTCTATTAAATTAAATTCACGGGAATTGTCCTTTGTGTGAGTTGTTCTGCTGAAATTCGCAGTCAAACAAGATTGAGAGCAATATATTGTCGACAAAAGTTCAAGCAAACGATGAACTTTCTAAGGCTTGAATAGCGAAATGTAAAGAGAAAATTTTTGGGGATGAAAAGGGTAAATTTTAATATTCCGAGCGTTAGATTTGGATAGATATGAAGTTATTCATGACATAATTGGGGTTTTGATAAATTCGATGTAATAACATATCATTAATTTTCTAACAAATAGTGAATTACACATAAATTCCAATAATTTATTAGGTATAGTAACTCATTTGGGGAATACATTAGGGCAATTCCAATTAAGTGGATTAATGTCCTAAGCTATTTGCTCTGAAATTATTATCATTGCAATAATTTTATTCACTGAAGAGCACTTTCAATAATGTTGGTTTAAAATATATGCAAATATTTATCCCATTTATCCTCATTTATGTATGTATTCAATTTGCAAAAAAAAATCCATTGATGTTCAAAGGAGAGAAATAGTGTAAAAATAAATATGTAATGATAATAGATGTTGCCATAAGCTTTTTCCCAGTATTTCACCCTTTGGTTTTGCAGTAAAATCAAAGAGAGTAGAGTAGACCATTAAAAATGAGGAAAATGAAAACGGAGAAATGCACGATGAATCAATTCCGGGAATACTATAAAGTTAGTCTGACGAGCACTGAGGCTATGTAGGGAGTTTAGGGTGGGTTGGTTATGGGGGTTTAAAAATAGAGAAAAACATTTCACTGCTTTTTGAACAACGTAATATTGATTTGGCATGTTTATTGAAAACCCCGATTTCACAGGAAATCCTCTATAAACAAGAATAATTGAGAAGATGCACGAAAAATTACAGATTATCACCAGTTAATAAAAACCATTAGTTTAAAAAAATCTGATGGCTTCCCAGGTACATTAAATGTTATTACTCTCCTCAATAAGCATAATAAATTAAAATTGATTTTTCGTTTATTGGGATGGGTATAGATGTCTATTATATAGTGAAAAGCTTGCGCATTTGCTTTTTGATTGACGAACATTAATTCCAAAAAAATGTATCATACATCAAATGGAAATCACATTGCGCTTTTTTATATAATAAAGGTCTATACTCACATCGTTGGAAATAATCCCTCTCTCTTTTGTATTATCAATGAAAAATAATTTGAGGTAGACCAAAGAGACCAAATGAATGTATAAAAGCAAAATTCTCGTGAATGATTATTTTCTATGGAATTGGAAATATGTTTATTATGTTTGAATTTCAGAATTTCATCATGGTTAAAAATACTTTTCTTTTTACACCGCCTCACTCTTTTTGACAATTCATTGGAATTTCGCCATCGTGCACAAACAGACTCAAAGACTCAAAGCCATTTCCAACAAATTTGATACATAAAAGAAAAATTTTAATACTTTTTGAGACAGAAAGGCGCCTTTAGAAAAATTTTCAATACCTATATAAGAAGAGCAATAATTTGTTTTTGGCCAATAAGTGGAGTTACTGGAACATATTGACTTTGGTAATAATGAATATTCAGATTTACCTTCATGTTATTAAATATTTCGATGGCAATTACCTACATTGCTTGAATGACATTTTATCAATGTGATAATTTGCGAATGAAGGGCTCAAGTTACATATCATTGAGGAACTACCGAGTTTATTAGACACGAATTTCAATACTCTCACTCCCCAATTATGGCATGAGCATAATTTTTTCATGGACTGTATTCACTTGGAATACGAGTTGGTACGATGTGTGCACGCCTGTTCGTATACGAGTTTTTTTTTCGAAACGGGTTCTGAGAATTCAGGTATTGACTACTAATTGTGTTTTCCACGTAATTCGCCCTCGCTGAGTTACTCTCCAGTAGGTAAGTACCTGTTGGAAAATCACTCGTGAAGCGTTCCCCATTGACTAGGCATGGCAAAATGGGTTTGAATTATGAGCAAAAATTCGCGATGTGAACGGAAAAAGGTAATAATGGTATGGCCTCTACTTTGCCATTCTTTCTCACAGCACAACTCGGTATTTTAGTTTTAATGGCAAATTCTTCTAATTACTATCTTGCTGACGATTACTCGGAATATATCAACGAATCTCTGTGTGTCTCTCTTTTATTACAGCATTGCGCTAGAAATGTCCAACATGCAAGACAGTAGCGTGTCTCGGTGTTTGTGCACAATTCCAAGAAGAAATCACACATTTTATACTCTTTATACTTGAGGTTGAATAAAAAAAAAGTTATTTCACGTAGAATGTGTGTAATATGGCATAAGTGCTGTATAAAATGTAATATTTTTCTTATGATCACATATTTTCTCTTTTAATAACTGTTTGCTATATGCATGTGGTGGAAAAGTGGGCAATGATGTAGATATACGTTTATGCAGCATTGCAAGACAATCTAATTCTTTCTATTGAAGTCATTTTGTTTTCTTGTTTATGCCTTTTCTTTTATTTCTTCTGAATCAATTTATGTGATCACGTAGTGGGAAATACGGGGAATAAGGCGGCAGTTTCACTTTAGGAGCGCAACTGCTGTGGGAGGGGTGGGAGGTGTAGGAAGGGCTCTCTCATCTCCTTGGGGTTGAGAAAACAAACAGAAGCTACTCACCATTCAATACTGCGGTATCCTTTTGCACAGCAATGTAGACTTTTAAATTGATTCAGAACGGCATACTCGTGGTTAACCACTTCCTTTGTGAATTGCGTGCTTGTGTCATTGCCGGTGAAGAGATGGCTCGAGCAGTGATCAATTCCTGCCACATTGCTCACAACATTCACCAGGAAGATGAGCACGAATTTCAATTTCACAAGAGATCGCAACGACAATGTAGACATTTTCAATTGATTTTTTTTTGTATCACAAAATTGGCCTGCTAAATGATCCTAAAAATCTATATCAATCACATTCACTGACACAGTTCGTTCGAGTCACTTCTTCAGATATTCTGTTAGCTGATTGTGTTTCTTCTCTCAGTCTTATCGCAAATTCATGCTTTCAACTGTCGTCGAAAATGATAAATTGTCTGGAAGTGCAGCCCGCCAGTGATAACTGGTTAGTTAGCGCCAATTTTTCCGTGGCCACTGAAGCACATCAAACCTTGGAGGGAATATTCAAAGTATGAGGTGCAATATGTTATCATTATGATGAGTAGCACTCGGATGCTTGTTATATGGGTTAACCGCAAAACTAATAAGAATTTCTAAGAATCAATTCTTCGTGAGGAGGCACCGCTATTTCACAGAGAAAATTTTAGGCCACAACCACTTTCACAAAAATTTCTCGCGTGAGGAGGCACGCTACCAACGCTGATCTCATCAACCTTCACTACGGGATTTAAACACGGGAGATCGCACAAAAAAATGTTTCCTTCTTTCACAGTAAGAGTCCAATCAATGAAAAAAAAATTCAGCCAACCCAATACAATTTCTCTGGCGGGATTTCTCAGAATTTTGGCAAACAACAAATATAATCGCGAGCGACGTGGACGTGAGACCTCATCGGTGGCCAGTTACCAAGTGACTGAATGGAAGTGAACAGAGCGTATGCCGGAGAGCTCTGTGCCGCTCGACGACCTGCGGAATTCTAAGGAAAGATAGAGAATCTGAAACACAGAGTCGAACTCGCAATTTTCCACCACAAACATTGGATAGATTTGACTTCTAGGAAATATTATCTGCAAACAGAAAATCCATACAATTTATCTATGTGTACAATTTCCCTGAAAAATGAATCGAAGTCTTTGGATTAATGGACCCTCCTAAGCATAACACTGCAGTGTATGATTTTTTTTTACTCTCACACAAATACAAGTTATACACTGTAAATTTTCGTCATAACACCAACACCATCCTAATAGTCGCATCTTTTACGCATGGCACGAAAAAAGCGTCTGCGATGAATCATGTGCCATTGCGAATCAGCATGAAGTTTCAGATTTTACACATATAAGAGCTTAAGTGCTCTTCGATGGACAAAATTGCAAGTGGTGCAAGAGAAATTTTTTCTTACCTTCTCGTATCCCTACTCTTCCTTGAACTTGAATATTTATGTCCTTCCCTGCCGCTCAAATCATACAATGTAGCATTGCATGGGGTAGGAGGTAACGAACACCCAATGGCGGGAATTGGATTGTCGTTAGAAGTAATTCTTAGAAAGGAAAGTATCAGAGTACGAATGGAAATTCTGGGGAAATGTGATGTAACACCTCTGCATAATTCATCAATTTTCCTTGCGATGGTGCTTCCAAGTAAGCAAACGGTGTTATTACTGTGACATCAATAGCATGTTATGAATGTTATCTAATCATTGGGGAGTTTAATAACTTGCAAGTTTTTATTTTTGAAATGCACTTCTCCCATGTCGCCATTGATAAATACAATGACTTTATTTATACATTTTTACTAGATAAATTTGTAATCTATCTTTACTGCAATTATTCCATTATAACACGCCGTTTCAGAATATGTAGTACTAACATACATATTACATACATACACGTCTGGTCATAAACCGTTGAAAGTTTCTCACACAAAACTATATATTTAATTCCAGCTCTGCTGTATCGACAATGGCGAACGAAGCGGCGGACAAAATTTCAAAAAGAAACAGCAATTTGTTAAGTGTGCAATTCTTAATCTTTATTACCTATGCTTTAACGTAAAAGAAGAGATAACTTAATGTTAACGTAATTTACACTATTCATACAGAACATGAGGATAATTAAAAGTTAGATTTATTTAGTTAACATTTTTTAGAGTGATTGAGGTAATCCAAGCATTTTTGCCAATAGGGATCCGGATTACAGGGGGAAAATGCTCGAGTTCAGGATCAAAGTTGTACGGTTCTGGCTTCTCGGTTTCAACCTCATAGGGCTCCAGGGAAGTCCTAGCGAAATATGGTTCTGGCTTTTCAGTTTCCGCACGGTATGGCTCTGGCTTCTCGGTTTCGAACTTGTAGGGCTCAGGCTTTTCAGTTTCCGCACGGTATGGCTCTGGCTTTTCAGTTTCCACACGGTATGGCTCAGGTTTCTCGGTTTCGAACCTATAGGGCTCAGGCTTTTCAGTTTCCGCACGGTATGGCTCGGGTTTCTCGGTTTCGACATTATAGGGCTCTGGCTTTTCAGTTTCCGCACGGTATGGCTCAGGTTTCTCGGTTTCTGTCTCTGTACCAAAAGCGAAAACTAATTCAATGAGTGACTCAATAAATTGATCATCAACAGTTCGACGTCCGTGAATGATGTCCCATAAATCATCACGGGTTATGCCATTAAGTCTCTCGTTGAAAAATGGAATCATTGCTTGTTCGACGATTTGAGTAACTTCGGGGTGGAAATTATTCAAGATAGCTGGAAGCATATCGCTGAAGATATAGTTCCATAAATCACCGAACTCCCCACCGAAGAGAAGATTGTGGAAGTTGGTCAAGAATGTCTGTAGACGAAGACGTGTATTGAATGATCTCATTTCAAGCATTCCATTAGACATTTGTCCAAGAGTGGTGTGACCGTTGATGTTTAGATCTGAAGATAAGAAAAGACAGGGGTTTGTAAGAGTCTCTCTAAAGTTATTCTAACAACATAACTTACTCCAGAAATCAATGGTGAATGGACCATTTCCAAAAATGGGTAAAATGTTAACAAATCGCCCACGAAGATCATACCAGTTACCAGAGAAGCTCCTGTGGGGTACAGTAATGTCGAAGTCAAAGCGAAGATTTTGCCAATTAACATTAATCCTGTTGACGACAATGCCATTGAGTCCACGTATGTTAATGTTTCTCATATGACCTCTCAAGGTCACAAGAGAATTTCCAAAATTGAAATCTTCAACTTCACGGATCGGGACGTAGTGCGGATCAGCCAGATTGGCGATGACGCTCCTTAGCCAACGGGCCATGATCTCATCGAGAGCGTCTGCAATTTTTTTTATAAAATACATGTGATATTTAAAACACTGATTTTTAAAGATAATCTTGCGAAATATCTCACTGTTATTTTCTGGCTCAACATCATTGGAGTTTCTCAAAGAAGCAGCCTGGGCTGTGGCCAAGAGGCCGAAAATTAACAACACCAGCCGCATTTTTTCACTAAAATTAAGAAGAAAAGTCCTTTTTATTCAATTTCACTTAATCTCACTTTTCTTTCTTGAAATCACTTACACTTCAGATGCGAAAAAACACTTGTGAAGTCGAATAATTGATTCACTCACTATTTATACCCACGGGCATATCTCTGAGAATAATTCCTTGGTCCTAAATCATTAAAATCTCCGACTTATCGATACCCATTATCGAATCTTTGTGAAAATTAAAGCAAATGAATGAGCTTCCCAATCACTTCTTCGCTAGTGTTCATGTGATAAGGTTTTCAGGTGATAAACAAAAGAGCTCTGCGTGTGTGTTCTGGGAACTTTTGACTTACGATTCTTGTGCCTTATCGGATTAGGAGAAATTTTTCATCGTCTACGAAAGAGGTTCAAAGGCTGGATGAAATTGTCAAGATATAAAGCAATGTAAAATTTCCCAAAAATGAATGATGTTGTTGTTGTTCAGAAAATAATTAAGAAAAAATAAATTTTCAGAGGATTTGGTTTATTTATTTCTGTTTCTTAAGGAGCATAAAGCAAATACTCCTTTCGTTGCGAATTCCATGGTTGAACTCTTTTGTACATATTAGCACTAGAAAATATGCTATAAATATATCTATATTAGCATCAATGAAAAAAAATCCTTAACATACATTTTTTCTTCTTTGTGCAACTAATGCATAAAAGCTTATTAAAACAGTGATGGCTTTCATTCCAGGCAAATTGCACCGGGACTCAGTACCTAATAATCCTATTAAATTAATTGAAATTTCATTGATTGCTAGTCAGATAGATAACTCAATTGCTTGTCTATCGCTGATTGTGCAATCAGTGCAAAAAAAAGTTGATTCTGTGAAATAGAATCAATTGCAAGGGACACCATCGAGGGCTTCAAATGAATTGAGACGTATGTCGAATTAGGTGCTGCAAAAGATTGACGTCATAACATTTGGCTTCCCCTTATCACCCCACCAGAGTGGGTATTTTTCCAGATGTGATTTTGCGCATGCCGAGGGGATGCCTTTATCACAGCGTTAGATGGGAGAATTTTTCGCCAATTTAAAAAGACCAAACACGTCACTGCGACTAAAAGCGATCATCTCCAGTCAGTTGAGAGTTTTTCCTCAAAGTGTCACATTGTGCTCTGTCCAAGTGAAAATCGCGCTGTGTGGAGAGGACAAAAGTGTTGATTTTATTGGGCATTTAGGAAAACTTGAGAAGCAGTGGGGCAAGGAGTTGTCGGACAGCAGGACCATTTTCATGTGCAAAAAAATTACCACAAAGGTGGCACACAAAAAGAGTACTGTGTCTGGCACGGTTTAGAGGTGGAAAATCTGTGAAGAATTTTTAAATGTAAATTAAGTGCAGATATACTCGCAAAATTTATTAGTACATACAAGATACATAATGTACAAACATATATAAGTACTGCGGCATTTCTTTTGAGACACTCCGGGTGTATATGCAAATGAATTAAAGACGAAAGTGATTTTGCGGTCAATTTGAAGTGGCGAACAGGAGAGCTTTCTTCAAACTTTTTCACTGCAGAGAAAACACTTTTGCTAGGCAACATTTTTTATTTAAATTCACGACAACACCTGTGAAGTCGGTGAGAGGTGAAAGAGAGGCTAAAAGCGAGGGGAGAAAAATTTTTGCCAAGTGAAAAGGAAATAAGTGTTTGGGCCTTTGAGACCGTTTTCACCGCGTTGTGTGCAGCAATTTTCCCTGTTCGACGACACCAGCGGCGACCCCTTCGATAATTTGTAAGTAAATAGCTATGCATGATGGTGTAATGCATAAAAAATCCCTACAAATGTGAATACCGCAGAGCTTTTGCCATAAAAGTAACAATTGCGTGCTTTATCGTACACAAAACTCAACCTTATATAATTTCGCCACCATTCCTATATCCGACATGGGTTAGAATATTTGCTTCATTGTGTAGCGCATGTATACTTTTAAAATTTTAAGTACATTATAAGTTTGCACAAGACTCTTCTTGTGTACAATATATAAGGCGAGCTTAATAACGAAATTCACCTTTTTTATATTATGTATATTTAACTTTCTAGTATATTATTTACACCCAAAATGGCGGATGGAAGGTTGAAAAGTTCTAGTTCGGCGCTTTTTTTCTTCCTCTCTCCTCTTTATTTTCAAAACAAATTTTGAACAAACAGAAATCAATTTTCCACCCTCCTCACCCAAATCCAATTTGTATCAACAATGTCTGCATAAATGACACTCTTCATTTTATTTCCATCAATCAGGACCCCGGAGTATAAGAAAAGCTCAGCGTGGTTCATCTCGGGGGTTGGTGGGGCGAAATAAGAAAGAAAGACGAGACCTCTTGACATTTTCCACCAGAATCTATATATATTTGAGAAATATTTGCGGCGAATGGAGCATTAATTGAGAGATTTCTAATTGATTTATATCTCGGCAAGATTGAAATTGAGTTGTGTCAAGCTTTTTGGAGATATAACCTACATAAATACATATATGTAGGCACATAATAGAGTTAAGAGAACAAAGGTGATATGTAGACCGTGACTAAATGATTGCATCTCCCAGGCTTTAGGAAAAGTTAAAACGTTGCATATCCTTCACCATTTACTAGTTGGCAAATGCCAGGTGGAAGAACAATAAAATACATCATTGTACATATCTAACACTATCGCCTGTATCTATGCAGGTACACAGAAATATCTGGATATGGCATGATATCGATTTTCGCGAATTGTATTACATGAACTCAACCACCAGAGCCCCGCTTCTGTAACGTCCCGCTTCACATTTATTGCAAATATACATACCTATATATAAGGTGGCTCTGCCACCCTCTCCCACTCTCCCCAACTCCGTTGGCTCGAATAAAGAGTGTTTGTGTGAATTACCTTAATATGCATAAGTCCAATGTGAAATGTGCTTTCAAGTGGAAGACACATAAATTCTCATTCTCACCTTCCCATAACACCCCACAGTGCGCCTCCTGCAACCACTTCGTCTCCAAAGTGAATTTTACTTTTGCGAATAATTTCCCTATTACCCTAATAATGAAGTCGGTGGGGAAATTATGGCTCACGTTCTGTTTCATGATGAATGTATATAAATAATAAAATGTTCAATTTCACTTTTTATTGCGCCATTAATGCATATTATTTAAAATTCAGTCTCTCTCGCCCCTTTCGACGGATTTATTTTATATGTTCATTTATTCTCCGCAGGGTCACGCGCTTAGCTTGGTGCAGAAAAAATATAACATTACGATGGAATTGAGAAAGAATTTCATCGATGATCCTTTTCGCGTGGATACTGCAAATCACTCCTTTTCTCGCAATTTGTAAATAGCACATGATGAGTTGTGTTGCTATCATTGAGATAATAATGCAAGGGGATTTGCATTTTGTGTTTTCGCGTTGAATGATACAAAATGAGGATTATTGATTTGCCCAAATTAATCCGCTTAGATTGCGTGTATGAATTCATAGTAACAATGCATCCGTATTTGTCAGCATCATTCAACATTTTGCTAATGCCTCTTCAAATATTCGCTGAAATTCTCATGAGCCAGGATTTAATTAAAATTAATGAACACAAATACACTCAGAAGAATTACGGTGTTAGCTTTAAGATCCTAAAAAATTCTTTATGTTCTCCCTTTTCAAATGTTAAAATAAAGCCTTTATATTTTTGTCAGTGCATTTAACATTAAATCATGGGTCATTTGGAATATATTGACATTTTAATTATATTCATTACATGTAAAAATAAGCGGTAATTTATATTCATACCAAATTGGATAGTTGGAATATAAATTACTATATATTTAATTTTTTCTGACACTCTTTAGCATACAGAATATTATTACCTGTCAACCTTTGAATCGAAAGTTTATGAGCTTTATTCCGCAGTTACAAGAAATATATGTTTGGTTGGTTTCATGTAATTCGAGCGATACTAATCACACGGTGATTGCCTGCTTTTAACCACTCTTTGAAATTTAATAATCACTTGTGAGCTATGGAACTTACCTTACCCTAATGTTATATTGTCGTTCTTGGTAGAGTTCTTTTTATGGCAGTTTATTTAGTTTTTGAGGCAAACTTTTTATGATGGGAACGTATGTTACGTATCCCGTTAATTCAAATTACTTCCGCACTTCATAACTCATTTGTAAGGTGAAAAAAAATCAAGTTTTACAACTTTTGCAGTAAAATGTGGGTCGAATTTAATGGATACCAAAAGAAAATAATACTTCAATTATAATGTTCAATATATGCTGTATATCAGGATAACTCACCCCAGAGATGTTCTCTTTGCATGTAATTATAGTTCATAAATTGTATATACGATTTTTATCACTCTTTAGCGTAAAATGGTTTCCCTCTTTAGTAAATTATTAAATGAAGTACATGGAAGAGGGATTAAAAGCTTATCTCGCAGCTTTTCAATAATAGTTGCTGTCATATGGAAAGGGAAACATTCTTTGTGCCCAAAATACAACATAATTATGAGGGAGGGGTCAGCCCCATTTGTGTTTATTAATAGTCATAACGTTTAAGCTCTTATATAGCGTGTTTAATTACTGATTAATCACTGATGCCGACGTACACTGTAAAAAATAGGACATGTGAATATTTCTCTCCGACTGAGTTTGTTTGTACTGTATATATAGCATAAAGAATGTAAAATAATCTTCTTCATATAATTTTAATATTGTGCTAACATTGATGGTGTTTTTGCATTAATATATGGAAATTAATTTACGATAACTAAAACGTTTCTCATTAATTTTCCATGGTCCAAAATTACAAATAACATGGGTAGGTATAAGTTGGATATAATATGGTGTGTCTCGAACCTTAATAATTTCTGTAGGTTATGCCTGTGTTCCACATCCGAAGTTCATTATGGGGCCACCTCCCTTTTCTTGTGCAGATGGAGGAGGCATACATATGGGTGGGTTCTCCTTCCTCCACCCCCCCTCCCCCCTCAGCCAGCACCACATGAATATTTGTGGCGAAGTAATGTGCAAGCCAGAGCCACCCTTGGGGCGGATTTATTTAGGGTTGGGCAATTAAGGGGACAGTATCGCAGTCGGACTAAATTATTTTACATGTCGACCGGGGCACATAAGGAAGTAATTATCACACAGTGGCCACCGGGGAATGAGATGGTTGGGAAACATAAAAGAGGTGGTCAAGTACCAATGTCTACATCAAAGGCATTACCAGTCGATGCAATCGATTCATGACAAATTAATTTGCTCCCCCAGACATTAGATATTGTTTTGATAGTTTCAATTTTACTCAACCTCCTGACTTCGCTACTGTTTGATCACTGTATTACTGGTACTGACCATACAATCCACCCATTACCATCTGATGCGGATTGTTGATTTTTCTGGTCACGTCACTTCGTCACAATTCTCTAGAGGGGTTCTCATGCAACTTCCGAGGCAGAACCCTTTTCTCCTTCATTAGGGTTAAAGGGAAAATAGAAAATTCTCTCTTTCTCTAAATAATTCAGGACATTTTTTTAAAAGAAGAAATCCATGCCAAAAGGCATCAAGGTCGATGAGAAATCTCAAGACTCAAGTCATCCTAAAAAAATACCATTTGAAAATTTCAAATAATAGTTTTTCCTTCTTGAAAAACTTCTAAGTTTCTATTCTTTTCACCGAGTAATTAATAGTTTTGCGGTGGCACAAAACAAGTATTAATGACTTTCTTTTCTTTACATTTTCGTGGAAAATCATTATTTTTAAATTATACATGCATAAATAAATATTCTGTATAGCAATTTTTTTTAGTTCCCCTTACTATTTCCTTGGCAATGACAAAGGGCTTATAGTGGGAAATTCTCATTGAACTTTTCCACCAACACAATATCACCCCATAGCATTAACAATACCCATGTCTTTTCTATTCATAATGGGGTACTTTTTTGGGGGTTTTTTCCTCTGTTTTTTTTTCGCACTATGTGAGCATAAAATATTTTTTTGTCCTCACTTTGCTATATATTTATTGCATAAAAAGAGTATTTTGACATTTATATTAGTGGTGGTTGGCAGTGTAGTATGAATATATATACAATAAGCGAAAATCCAATAAAAATGGCTCAAACAGACCTATAAAAAGCGAACAAAAACATCTTCCATTGTTAAAATCGTAAAAGAGACCAACAAGAGCAAACGTAATATTGGGGTAGCTATAAAATAACACACCCCGTCGTACCCCCTTTTTTGCCTCTCAACACATAATCATCTGTAGAGATGTGCGTATCACATGTGCTTGTGACTCCAGGCATATTTTCAAATGCGATTTCTTTTTTTTGCCCGCCCCCCTCATACCAAGAATCAAGAACATTTCTCTATTTGTCCCGTCGTCACTGTCAGAAGCTTTCTCGGGTGCAGAAGAAAATGGTTGAATTTTTCCAATTGAGTCCCTCTCTATGTACGATTTACTCGCATCTGTATCTCCTATTGTGCTTAGTGATGTTTCCATACACCTTTCGCACGAGTGAGGGAGCTTTCGTGGAGAGAACGAAAGAAAATTCAATAAGTGTGGTAGGGTTTCTGCTTGTATGATTCTAATGTTAACCAATTCGAAACTTTCAAACATATTACAATACAAATGATACGGATGTGAATACAATGTTGATCTAAAGAAAGTCTTTTCGAGAGCTTTTCTGAAAGCTACAATAAATAACTTAATGAGAGACACAAAAAGAAACACATATAAATTTATATCTTTTATTTGTGAAGAAAAGTTAGTTTCATCTCCTGTTCATTACCATAGCCGGGACTTCCTGTGTGTTTTGTGCAAAGAGACGGTGCGCCGTAGAAAGTGGGAAGAATAAGATAGAGCTTTCGTCGGTGAGATACTGTCGACAAAGAAGTGAAAGCCGAGAGTGAGAGGCGAAATGCGGAAAATGCGAGCAAGTAAGGGAGATAGCGTGAGCGAAACAAAGACATCTCGCGAAGGAAAACTAAATTTCAGGGGATGTTTAAGAATGTGTATACATAGATAGGGATATCTGATATGGCAGTATGTGTGAGTGGGATAAGTAGGTATGTGTGTGTCTGAGGGAAAATCGCAAATGATACAAGAAGGATATTTCAGTGGCAAAAATCGATTTCACTCATTTGACTGCTCTCTACCTTCGAGAAATTTTTCAAGGTCATTTCTGTGTTCGATTTCACCTGTGCCGCAGGAGCAGAACCATATATAGGTATAATATGGCAAAAATTTTCTGCACTGCAAGACGACCCCACATAATAATAGTTGAGTGACGGTGAGATGCCGGGGTAGAATTACAAATTTATTGGTTAAACAATGAAAACTTTTGTGCGCTTCGCAGTGTTTGGTTGGAATGTGTAAATAAGCCCTATGCCCTTCAACTGTATTTATCCAAGTGGTTAAGCCCCGGCCGGGAGATGGGGGTGACACCCTCCTAAAAGAATGAAGATGTTTGCGATGGGCGAGAGAAAAAAAAAGAGAAGAAAAAAAGGGTGACTCCTCGAAGAGTGAAAAACAACGTTTGCAAGTGACAATTCCTTTACGATGGCAAATTGGAAGACCCCGTAGTCAATGACTGTAATATTTACATAGGGCACTGGCATAGAGGCGCACTGTGGCTTTGGAAGAAGGAAAAGCCGAAGGGAAAATCAATAATCTTGTGGAGTCGGGGGACAGTGAGCATCGTTGATTTCTCCAAAAGCTTCACACATAGCGAACACTTGACTTCTGGCTACCCGACTTCGCCTTGATACAGTCACCATTGTGAATGTTTAATAGAGTGAAAAATGTTAATTACACGCATCAATTGTGTTACAAAATTAAATGACACCCATGTATGAAGAATGAAGATTCCTGATGAAAGAGACAAAAGGTTACAATGGAATATTTAATGATGCGAAAGCTAAATGATACTTTTCCCTTGATATCTTTCTCTTCGTTGCCATTTCGCCCTCCAATAGACATTCTTGTGGAGCTTTTAACTCCGTCATTCTGCCCAAACTTCCTTATTCTGTCTATTCGCATTCTCTGTGACTAATTGCGAGAAAAAGGGTCAACGGTTTCAGAATAAATGCAAATTTTGAATTTCCATTAACATTTTATTGTCTTGAAGCCGGGATTTGAAAAGAGGAAAGATTTTTGTTGTTTCTTTAATCTGTCTTTCGTATTAGATTTTCAAAGATTTGAAATTTGAATAGGCACTTTGCTATAAAGAAAATAGCATTTGTTATGGTGCAGTCAGACGTTAACAGTTCAGTCAACAATTTATTACTGTTGAAAAGCTATTTAATGACATTTTCCAGTGGAAAATCATCAAATTTCTGAAGAATCTGTAGAAGGAATTGTCCGGAAAAATTCAATGTTAAAGAAGTTAAAGTACTTAAAATAAGTGATTAATCACCTGATTCGGTTGAACGGCATTTTCCGCACTAATATTGAGTTTTTCTGGTAAATTCCTTTTACATATTCTTTAATAATGCAGAACAGACAGGATTTGAGTGGAAACTTGATGATTTTCCACTGGAAAATACCATTAAATAGCTTTCTACCGTAAGAAATTGTTGACTGAACTGTTGACGTCTGACAGCGCCATAATAGAAGCTATAAATATCTTGCAAACTGAAATAAACCAAAGTAAAAAATTCACATATAGCGAAATAATTATTCAATCCTGAAATATAAATAAAAAAAAATAAATTATTCATTTGCTAACGTATAGAGGATAAAGGAAACACTTTTATATTTCTGAATAATCTTCCTTGTTGGATGTTACCAAAGAAAACAAATTGCAAAAATTTACTCTCTCAAGCTTATGTTCCTTTAGATCGACTTTCTGGAATAACATCGCAAATTCGTGCAAGTCTCTTAGATTTTCTCAAAAAAGAAAATTCCCAGAGATTCCACGGTTTCGTTATCTCAGAGAGGGAAACTCGTGTCTTCCCAGTGCATTCGATTTTAGGCGAATTAAACGCCCCATCGACCATTTCTGTATGTGAGGCAGAGAAAAAAGAAAATTGAGGACTCGTTGGGGAGCTTGGGGAGATGAGAAAAGGTACACTCGTATATTAATACACTTTGTTGTTTTTCTTTTTTCTCTCGTATTATTTCTCCACTTTCTCTCTTCCACATGTATTCTCTTTGCTGGCTACATCATCCATGTGCCCTTCGCTTGTGCTCCCCATAAGCCGGCTGTCGGAACTCGGAAGCAGCATATAGGAAATATGTAGTTGTACTCCTACAGCCTCCCCCCCCCATATAATGGTTTCGTGCTCTATAGACACAGTTTCGAACGAAATAGGGAATTGGTTTTCCAGCATTTTCTCCTCTCGCCTTTGCTGAGCTTTCATTATACACATCCAATACACTAGCAGTTTTTTTTTTCATATACCTACTTATTTAATATAGAATCTTCCTTCACACAATTGCTCCGTATATACTCAAGTCTATAGAGAATTACATTGTGTTTCATTAATTTTAGAGCCGCGTACAGTGTACGTGATCTTTTGAATGATTACATATAGCGATACCTGCTAGAGTTAGTTAGTGTCAGGATGAAAGTGATTCTATTCCAAAAAGCACTTTTACCGCTCTTTTCCGCTCCATAAATTATCAGTTGCACACACATACAACTTCTTGGATTCATGCCCAACCACCCAACTTAATCGTAAACATGATGATAGTGACTTTCTTATTTAAATTGCAATTTATCGCTTATCACTTTTCTGGTGAGACAATCTTTCACTATAGATGCTCAATGGAGAGGGATTTGAGTGCAATTTCGACATGTCCTTGTTCATGTCTCACTGATTGAAGTGATACAAGTTCTTCATCCCTCATCCGTACACCATTTCCCATCTTCCCAGGCCAACCATACAATTTCCACTTTACACCCTCTTATTCCCAGCTATATATATTGTTATATAAATTTGTAGCAAAGAATAGAAATCACGTTGAAATTTCTACATCAAATTTGTAGAGCTGTGAGCATTGAATTTGATTTCATCACGCTTTTTGGCTTTTACAGAAAACGATTTATATTCTGTCTTATTCACCATTATATATTGATCTAACATTTTATAATAAACACATTTTCAACCCTCCACATTACATACATACATCTTCACTAAATTCAGAATTATTTAATACCTTTCAGACGGAACACGTTTTAAATAAAGAGGAGGATTTATTCTTGGTGTTAAAAACCAGAAGGAGAAGGGATCCCAGAGAAGTAAAACGAGGAGAAAATTTATTTCTCTGATAACCTGGTATCCCGCATAATATGTTTCTACGTGTGCATTTGAGGTGTTGACAAACGGTGAGTTTAATATTTAATTCGAGACAATATTCTTTTTCCTCACAGAACCCACATCTTTCGTCCTTGCCCACATCACATGATTCATTCACCTTCAATATTGCATAATCTCATATTAAAATCGTCCAAGTCTAATTAAAATTTCATCATCCTAAAGTGGGTTATATGGAAGAAGCCAAGAAAACTTCAATAGACCCTGGAATAAGTAACAATATCCTTAAGGATATTGTTACAAAATCAATTTGCCACGTGAAGTAGCAAAAAGGTATAGAGAGCTCCGCATCGTCTTTCAGCCATTTGCTATGGCTAAATAAAACCGCAATAGAGCTTTTTTCTCGTCCTGTGACATTGATTCTAAAAAAAGAACCCGAAAACTCTGTATAACCCAGCATTTAACTTGCAGGTCAGAGCTTCATTAAGTGGGGCACTTTTGGGACATTTTATTATGGAATTTCACTGGTAATTCTATGTGGAAATTTGGAATTTATTATTGGGTAAATTATAAAAACATCATAAAATTATATACTTACCAATCTTACTCCATCAGAGGTCAATCTATTCAAGATGAACGTATTTGATTCTCATATAAGTGATTCTAGAAGAAGCCAAACTATATATAGGTATACGGAACTATAATAATATTCCAAAAATCGTTAAGCTACTTTTTTTAAAATTTTAATTCAAATTAGTAAATTTCATTATCAGTCGTTTTCAATTCTTATAAAAAAAATAAATTTTGAGACAGGTGAAAATTGATGAAAATTGATGAAAATTTAATTAGGTGCTGAAATTAAGATAGGGGAGATAGGGGAGATTGCTAAAATAATAGCCATCCTCGTGTTTGCATTTTAATTATTAAAAATATTATTAAAAAAACACGGCTTTTTAAAAATATATACTTCAATTTTACTTTTTTACTCAAAACTGGGCCTGAAGTCTTGAACCATCGCGATTGCGATCGATCGGAACCAGAAATTTGAGAGTGCCCCAAGGCGGGGCACTTTCAAACAAATTACCGACTCATGGAAAATCTTACCTGCCGGAAAAATATGGCTTTTCAAGGGACGAACTAAACTGTTTTTTTAAAGCTTATGCCCAAGAGTAGCCAATAGGCTATATAGAGTTTCAGTGCTATTTACTGTCCTTCCACAAAAATGTCCCGAATAAAAACCTAAAATTTGTGTTTGAAACTGCCCCGCTTTCCCCTATTTTTAATTTTAAACTTTTCGGAAATTTTATTGCCTTTGAGATGTTTTCCATATGATAAAAAATTATAAAAAACGAATTTTTCGTAGTCTCTCCTATTGATAGAAAACAAAAGTGAGGCATTTTAACAAGAATTTTGAACGAGAAACGAAGAAAAACGTGAAATTTTGCTAGGGTTAAGGAAAATTGATTTAATATTTATCTACACTTTGCCATCAAAAAAACGAGCAGGAAAAAATTGATTTTAAGGTTTTCAATTATGTGAGCGCACAGAAATCTCAACTAAAACACAATTGGGTATCATTTTTCCATCCCTGGATGGGAAATTGAGATAAAATATTGGCAATTCCGATTGGAAGAATTGATTTTGTAAGACTGTTTTTCATATCTTTTTTTCCACAAGAAAAAATTTAGTACTTTTATGCCAATTAAAAGTGATTTGTGGTTTGTGACTTCATGACTCTTGCATATCTCTTTTGCTATGTGTATAGCAACATTTCTTTTTGAGAAGGAAAGAATAATTTTTACCTTTTTTAAATGAATAACTTATGAATCTACGGTGGAAGTCCCAGCCAAAAATATTTGGTTTCTTTTGAAAGTATAATATTTCCATTAAAGCGATTCTATTTTGGTTTATCTGAGATATTTTTGTGACCTACATAAATTATTCTAAAAATAGACATTGATTTAGTTAAATTTGCCCTAAAGCTAATGCATTAACTTTTGCATAAATTAAATAAATCCCTCAGTCTAAAAATAAATATTCGTGAACGAGAATAGAAGGTGAAGATTATTTTTGATTTGTGCGAAATTTTTAAAAAGATTTATAGAGTCTGTATATTGAATAGGACTGAGGGAAAAGTGGTTTTCTTATCTTAAGTCCTCTCCCCGTTGTGACACATTCTCACCTTTGTTACTCTTAGTAATACTAGCTAAAAGAGTTTGCTTTCTTCCTCAAATAGGTTTCTCCAGGATGGAGATACGGGGCATTGTTGTCACCACAATGCGCCCCTTCACAGGCATCCACAGCGGTGTTGACCAAATGTTTGTAATATGTCTCTTGAGTCTACTTGGGGTGATGTGCCAATTGGCGGAGGGTCGTCATCACGACCTGAGCAGTACGCAGTCCTTTAAGTCGGGGCCAAAGCACATTGCATCTGTGGAAGCGGCAGCGGTGTCAGTTCTCGGCGAACCTACACTAGAAGTATCGAGCGAGAGTGACGGTAAACTATAATATGAAAATATTTTCCCAGTCTCTATACCCCCATCAGTTTTCATATATATTTTGATCCTCTGCCACCCCTAATTTGAAACCACACTCAACATATCCTATTTTACACACGCTTACACACCCAGCACACCTTAAAGTTAATTTTCTCGGCGTCCCTGCCATATTAATTTAGATTAATTTCACAACCGCCCTCACAACCCCCCCCCCCCAACCCCTGAGTTGGACACTTTTCTCGTCTGATGATGAGGGATGAAATGCACTTGAGTTGAGTGAAATTGTACCCAAGTTCCATTTAAATTTTCTCAGTTTTATGATATACATATACCTGGGGTGTAATATTTGAATACTTGTTCCACTTCTCGTACGTGCGCGGGTTACCTGAAAAGTTGCTGGCCGCCCCACATAAACAGATTACAAATTGCTTTTATATTTATTTTTCAAGCATAATCCCTCTGAAGAGAGTATAATGCATTAAGTGTTATCTGAAAAAGCCGTTTAGGGCCTGTGTGTGCTTAGGCTAATGTCTGGGATACATTTGCCCTGCTTTATTAGCATTTTCAAGGCAGACTTTAAGATTGATGACCAATGAAATTTCTTTTTTCGGATGAAGTCAAGATGAAGTATTGGATTATTTTCTCAATAAAATTGTCTTGTCGCTCGTCAGATTATTTATGGAGCAATTTAAAGTTAACAAAATGTAAAAAAATAAATTTTAAAACAAGCCCATGAAAACTCCTGATTTCCTGTCCCACTATTTTAATTATTAACAAAAACGTGTGTAGAAACATAAAACCTCGTTAAGCGGTAGAGGTATATAAAGAGAAATAATAGTGGTAAAATTATCGGTAACACATGAAGTGTTCTCTAAATATTCAAGAAATAACTGCATGCTATCTCTCATATGCAAAAACCTCCCTCCCCCAAGAGACCACAAGAGAGCTTTTTGCCATGGAAATTCCTCTTATTTAGGCCACGAGCTTTCCAAATAGCCTCCGTAAAAAAGTTTTACTATGAGTTATATGGAGAAAATGTAGGTATGTTGGTGGAAAAATTGCAAAAACTTAAGTATGGGATTTTCTCATATGTCGCTATTTCACAGTTTTATTGCATATACAGGAGTTATAGGTTGCCTTATATTTCTGTGTTAATCCGCTGTAATTCAGATTTTAATCCACCGCAATAGTCCGGGGGGTTGTATCTCTTGTGCGATATTTACCTTAGCCCTAGGGCATCGTCCCGGCAGCAACCCAGAGTTTGGGGGTATTTTGTGTTCTTGCCACACTCTTTTTTTTTTCGAGGTGGTCAGCAGAGATATAGCGTGTCACACACAAATTCCCGAAAGCTTCCCCGTGTGTATAATAAAAATTCACAATGTGCCTTGTATGAATAAGGCCAGCAAGTGGCTGGTGTATACCCCTTCTCTTCCATGCACAGATACAATTTTTACCCCCTATCTTGGTCATGGTGATGCAGTGAGAGTTGTGGATGCGGAACTGGGTACACTGGAGCGTGAAGGTGTCTCATCTGGGAGTGACGGCACATCCCAGCCACGACGTCGCAACATTAGCCGGCGCGAATCGAATCCGGATGCCGAGGAGAATGATCCTTTGATTGTTACAACGGATAAGGGGAAGGTGAGAGGTGTTACATTAACATCTCCAACGGGTAAGAAGGTGGACGCATGGATGGGGATACCGTACGGACAACCACCTGTTGGTGCTATGCGCTTCCGGCATCCACGACCGGCCGAACGGTGGTCCGGAATCCTCAATGCCACCACCCCGCCAAATACGTGTGTTCAGATTGTCGATACGCTGTTCGGCGACTTTCCGGGCGCCACTATGTGGAATCCCAACACTAATCTCACAGAGGATTGCCTCTACATCAATGTCGCGGTGCCACATCCACGTCCCAAGAATTCACCCGTTATGCTGTGGATCTTCGGTGGTGGATTTTACTCAGGGACGTCCACACTCGATGTGTATGATCACAGGTATGATCCCCACTTCTCCCTAGATCCCGCCGAATTTATTTGAATTTATTAATATGTTTAGGACCTTGGTGGCTGAGGAGAACATCGTTCTTGTGTCCATGCAGTATCGTGTGGCAAGCTTGGGTTTCCTCTATCTTGGTACACCAGACGCACCGGGGAATGCGGGTCTCTTCGATCAGAACCTGGCTCTCCGATGGGTCCGGGATAATATTCATCGGTTCGGCGGTGATCCCACTCGGGTCACACTCTTTGGCGAGAGTGCCGGAGCCGTGTCGGTTTCTATGCACCTCCTGTCGGCCTTGTCTCACGACCTTTTCCAGCGGGCTATCCTCCAGAGTGGCTCACCAACGGCGCCGTGGGCCCTCATAACGCGCGAAGAGGCCATCAGTAGGGCTCTTCGTCTCGCTGAGGCTGTGGAGTGTCCACATGAGCGCGATAATTTACCAGAAGTACTGGACTGCCTGCGCGGCAAGGATGCCAAGCAATTGGTCAATAATGAATGGAATAGTCTTGGAATATGTGAGTTTCCCTTTGTGCCGGTTGTCGATGGTGCTTTCCTGGATGAGACACCCCAGAGATCAATGGCGACTGGACGCTTCAAGAAGACAGACATCCTGACAGGTAGCAACACTGAGGAGGGATACTACTTCATCATCTACTACCTAACGGAATTGCTGAGAAAGGAGGAGGGCATAACAGTGACACGTGAAGAGTTCCTCAAGGTAATCATTACAATTTATATATAGGTAGTGGCAAAAATATCCATCTCATTGCTATTCCAAAGGCTGTTCGAGAGCTCAATCCCTATGTGAATGGTGCTGTGCGTCAAGCCATCGTGTTCGAGTATACAGACTGGACTGATCCGGATAATGCTCACAGCAATCGAGATGCACTGGATAAAATGGTCGGGGACTATCATTTCACATGCAATGTGAATGAATTTGCTCACAGATATGCCGAGGAGGGCAACAATGTCTATATGTATCTCTATACACATCGCACCAAGGCAAATCCCTGGCCACGCTGGACGGGTGTGATGCACGGGGATGAAATCAACTATGTCTTCGGGGAGCCACTCAACCCATCTTATACCTACACGGACGAGGAGAAAGAATTCAGCCGCAGGATTATGCGATATTGGGTGAACTTTGCAAAGACTGGGTACTGTATCAAACTGGGATTGTATGAAATATATATAGAAGTTGCTGAGCCTAATGCTACCTTAATATGTTTCATATAGGAATCCCAATCCTGGATTTATGCCTACAATGCCCGAATGGCCGAAACACAGTGCTCATGGGAGACAATACATGGAACTAGGGCTCAATACGTCCTACCTTGGCCGTGGACCTCGTTTGAGGCAGTGCGCTTTCTGGAAGAAGTACCTTCCTCAGTTGATAGCTGCCACGAGTGAGTGAGAATCCAATTTGTCGCTTCTCAACTTTTTTGCCCCACCCCCAAGCATTTATTAACTAATGATGTGTTTGACTTGCAGAGATGGCCTCAGGATCCGCCAGTCCGGCAAATTGCACCAGCGCTGGCAGCCACATCGTCAGGAATCCAAATTTTCCGATACTCACACTACTCTTAGCCATGCTGGGAATATGGAGTGTCAACTAATGACACCCTTCCTGATCAAGAGTACCACAATTATGTGTTTCGTCACAGTAATTGCTATGAAAATTTATATATATTCAATTCACATGTGAAGTAATACGATTTACTCATTGATTTATTTTTGAAAAAGAAAAAGAAAATTCTTTCTAAGATCATAAATTAGTCGAGATTCATGTTTAATTCGCCAGAAAAGGAAAAGAATAAGAGAAAAAAAAAAGATGAAAAAAAGTGTGAGAAAGTCAATCCACCCATATTTATTGCATCCATCCACCATCCAGAAAAAAAGAAGAAAAAATTAGGCATATTTTATCTCTAAAGAGTAACTCATTATAACTTAATTATAATAATTAAGCAATGAATGCAAATTGCATTGAGTGGAATAGAAAGAACATGCGCCCTCTTAAGAAAATGGTTCAATTCTATACAAGCAAATTCTATATCTATGCACTTGGACATAACAGAGAGCATATTTGTAGAATTCTATGCGCTTTGAATGAACCATAAATTAATAAATGTTCAAATGTATGATGTCCCCATGAGATAGCTAATGCGACAGAACAGGAAATGTTGTTGAATGGCAAACTATGCTGCGGAAGATCCGCATGAGAGGCTCTATATAAATGGCATAAGGGATGGAAAACACTATCGGTCATAAATGTAGTGGCTTTATACATAAAAAAAAACAATATTTTATTATGTGATGTAAGAATAATCAAATACTAACGATTGCAAAAGTCTCGGCTTGACTGAATTATTAATTTTATTATGTATAACTAAATATACCTTAGAGAAAACTACCTAAAAGTATAATTGAAAAAAGGAAGGAAAAAAAGTAATTATAAGAAATGGTGAAAGGAAAATGTTCAGATAAAAACATATCATTTAAGCTTACAATTTAGTAGGATGAATAACGTAAGATATTGACCATTTGAAAAAAAAGTCTACAACATCCATGTTCATTCAATTGAAGAGGGTAATTGGCTTGAAATCCATTTTTTTATTTCAATTTTCTAAATTGGTATGAGAATCAGATGATGAGACAAGAAAACCATCAGGTAAGTCTAGGACGAAAGATTGGTCGAATAAACTGGATAAATACAGCAAATATTATTTTAAATCTCAATAATGGAGTTAAACTACAAGTTGTACTGCAACGAATTTTTTCTCGAGTTTTTTCAACAAAACACCAAATGATAATTAAAGAAAAATGTATTGAAAATACAAGATTTAAGAATTCAGTTGAAATCTTCTTCAATAATTTACATAAATAATAAATATATATTTAATGGTAAATAGTACTGTTGTTGATGTGTTGCTAAATGCGAGATTAGGAATGTCTGCAGAGGAGTTCGATTAGCCCGGTGTCACACAGAATGCTTGATGATGTAGAATAATGATAATTATCTATCAAGAAAGCCAAATAATACTCGTACTTCCAAACTTATTGAGTTTCTCCCCTATTGCTGAATTTCAAAACTATTTTTCATCATGATGAAAATCCTCTTGCATGAAAATCTTTCTTCTTGAAAAAAAAAACACATTATTAAATATATTGAATTTCCCAGTCTTTGCTGCCTTATGTATTGTGAACCAAAAAAAGAAAAAAAAATGAAAACAATAGGTTTGACAAGTTTAGAATATATAAATAGATGACATTTTACGCTTTTGAGGCGAAAGAGGAAATAAAAAAAGGTTTTTCAATAATGAAATTTTTACACCTACATATTTAATATAAAAGAAAATTGTAATTAGGAGAAATTTGTCTAAATATCGTTCTAGTCATAATGAAAAGAAAAAAAAATATGGAAATGCTTTTAATTTTAATAATGGTAAAATGTAAGTGAAAGAGAACAAAAAATTGACAAAAGACATAATGTCCTATTACAAATTTTCACAATGGCATTATTTCTTAACAACCTTTACTTGGTAAGATCAACGTATTTCTACTCATTTTTACGAAAGACCCTGTCAGTCATTAATTTATAGCATTTTCCGTTTCTCAATTTTTACCCATATAACAAAATGCACCATGAATAGGGAAAGCGAAAAATTTGGGAAAAAGCTAAAAAAAAAAATTAAAAATATCGATAGTAAAAGAATAGGTGAAAGATTCAAAAAAAATATTTGTTATTGTGCATAAAAGCGGAATCACTTGCACGTACTGTTCCAATCTGACACGATAATATGCGTTAAAGAAAAGTAATATTAAAATGAAATACTTAAATAAACGACCAACTAAATAAATTTGTTTAAAGAAAAGAAAATAAATTAATAGAGAAATGTAGCAAAATTAGTATATGAAAATATATGTAAATAATATATTGGAGAAAGGAAGAAACGATAAAATAAGGAGGAATAACTACAATTAGTTTCCTAAAATAGAGCAGAAAATCTGCCGGAAGGAAGAGGCGACAGGATTCATTATTTCTTGAAGTTTGTTCACATCCGATAAAAACCAAAAAAAAAAAATAATATGTAATAATCACTGACGTTTTGTGCTTAAAATACTAATTAAGCTTTGTAGTAGTGGATAATTCTAAAAGGGGAAAATAAAGTGAGGGTGACAAAAAAAAACTTTGTGAAATCGTTGATCAAACGAAGTGGAGAATACAAATATTTGCAATCACATTAAATCGTCAAGTACTGTGATGTGAACATAGCTTCGATTTCTAATTTCATTCAGAAAGTAAAAAAAAATGAAAAACTGATAGAAATGAAAACCGAAAAAATTGGAAAAGTTGCGGAGTAAAAGGCCATCACACTCAGAGACGTTTTCAAAACAAATTGAGCCCAGAACATAAAAAAAGAATGTTTTAATATGAACCAAAAAAATTTAAAGGCAAAGTTGCTAAAAAAAAAAAAAACAAGGCTATAAGGCATTGAACTTAATTTACAAAAAAAATCTACAATATTGAAATTTTACTACTATAGAATACAATAATGAATAATAGTATAAAAAAGAAAATATTTAGTACGAATCTCAATTGACAAGAAACTTTATGGATAAAATTTACGTAAATAATTACTCAAAATGAAAAGAAACACTGGTATTGTTATATGGATACTTGGTAGTCTAGAGATTCATGAAGAAGAAAAAAAGAATGAAACACTTTTCTCAATTGCTCCTCAGAAAACTTTTTACTATTGTTTTGTATAACTGACCTACACAAACAGACTCGAAACTCATGAAAAATTTCTTAGTAAAAATAAAAAACAAGAAACGAAATGAATATTTACTAAAGCGTTTAATAAACCCTATGACGATGAAAAAAAGGAAATGAAAATTTATACAGCAACTGATGAAAATAAAGAAAAAAAAAGAATAAAAAAGCTAATAAATCACGCTACATATCTCCATTGGTGCAAAACTATAATATTTAATATTTACTAATTATATACACACATTATATAGAAATATGAAAATTATAAGGATAATAATATTAATCGATTGTATATTATTGATTAAAAGAAATATTGTGACACATATTTATTCAGTAAACTGCTAAACCAAGAGACAAACAAATACTAACTGCGTCAGCACATCAAAACCTATGAAGAAAAAAATCCAATAGCATTCACAGGATTCAAAGAATAGAATGGATATCTATTAAAATTATTATTTTAAAAAAATATCCTTGTATGAATTTTTAAGAAACCTTTACATCACACAGAAAGACAAGAAAATCAGTAGGGCTTAACACATCACAACAAAACAAGATATCTATTTTTCAGTTGATTTGATATCTCAATCATGAATAGAGTTCTACTTTTCTCTGCTATTTCTCCTCTCATCCACCTGTTAACATCTCATAAATAATGTGTTATCCATGATGGATTTCTTGATATCACGGCAAAACTCTTCACAAAAACACACCAGTTCATATACAGCGAATTAATGTTACTATACCGGTACTATCTTATCAATAAGATATTCCTTTATTTTCTTCCCAAAATGATACTGCATTTGAGAACTATAATGAAAACATTTACTATAGAGAATATTATTGAGAAATCATTTGAAGTGAAATGGAGGACATAAATACAAAGAGAGTAATTTTTAAATTGATAGCTAATTAAGGAACACCTAAAAATTGTAGTAGTTGCGCGCTCATATCACGCATTATCTCAAGATAAATTATGTGCTTTTGGTGAATGAAGTATATTGCATTGCCTATTTGTCACTGTTGTCGAGCCTAGCTGATTGAATAAATTTATTGTTTTTCCCCAACTAGTTTTAATTGCTTCGTGATAATACAGAAAATTGTAAATGAGGTTTCTTTTGAGACAAGAATTTAATTTTTGGAAGCGATTTTCGTTTTTTTTTTTAATTGTAACTTTGTCAAAAATGTTAATTTTTCAGCTAAAAATGAAGAAATATTTTACTATATTCAAAAAGTCTCCAAAAACATTGTTTTTTGGAATAAATTGCACTTTATAGTGGATAGAAAAAAAAAATATTGAAAATACTTGGCCAAATTAAGTGAAACTTCTTTTAGAAATGATTAATTTCTCCATAAGAAATCCTTTTAGAATGTCTCCAAATCTTTTATCTTGAATTTGAACAACTAATGCATGATGCATAAGCTTTACGGGAAATGTTGTTCATTATATATAATTTTCTGGAGAACATCATTATACATTTACGTATTCTGAGTAGTTATGTATATATACATAGTGTCAAACTGTAATGATCCTTTCTTTAATTTAGACATACGTACAATTGTTTCTCTCTCAAAGAAAAAAAGTATATATAATAAGAAATGATTAGCTCAATATATTAATTGTGATAACCATAATTAAAAAAAAAATGCACTAAAACGGATTTATCGAGGATGAACTTTGAGGCTAAACATGGAAAAGAAGAGAATGTCAGGTAACTGAAGAATGAGATGAAGACACAACTGATAATGAATCTTATCCGATATAGTAAAAAAAGAAAAGGAAAAGTAATATAGTTAAGAGAAAGGAGATAACTAGTGAAAAAAATAGAGACACAATAATCGTCACAATATAATTGTTACATGTTGTTAACCACATCTCAAGAAATAACATAACATTATATAAGGATTATTGAAAGAAAATTCCTACACAGAATAAATTAATGTTTGAAGTGGACAAGATGAATATTTCTATATTTATAAGTTGACAAAAAATTATTACCACGGATATGCTTCATTTGTGCAGAGTTATGTAATTTATAATTATTATTATTATTGCTATTACTATTTGACAAAAAATGATGTAAAAGGAAAAAAGAATTATAATTATTAATGTGATTGTTATCCCTCCTTCCATTCCAAAATACGATGAATTTTTAAGTAGATAAAAAAGGAACAAAAAAAATCATTACAAAAAGTAGTTGGGCCTAAGAAATGCTAAATAATTACAATAATTGCAACACAATTACATGACCCATTACCTATAGTTACTTACAAAAATAAATAAAAATCATTCTGAAAACAAACTACTCTTGTCTTTTTTCTAACTTTTACGACAAAAACACGCATGAAACTCTTTTCTACTTCATTTTTTTCTCACTCCTCAACTACTCTTAAAATCTCGTGCATAACACCCACATTTAGAGACCATCCTTATAGATGACAAGAACTCAAAAGAAATGCTGAAAAAACACCAATTTTTACATAAATGAAAACTAACTAATTGCTATAGTGAATACCTTTAAAAATAAAAGATGAACATTGAGAATTAGTAAAATTTACTAAAAGAAATACTTATATATTAAAATTTCCTAAAAAAGTAATGTAATATCTGAAATATGTAAAATGCTTTGTTAAATGTAAATGTTGTGTATAGATAAAAGAATACACACAATTTTAATGAAAAAATCTACGAAATTAGTTTTTTTTCATACTCCAACTGCTCCATTTTCAACCGGTTTTATTTATGAATATCGCGCGTTAATTTTTAGTACAAGCATATGGCGAACTCTGGCGGAAATTTACCGAAGTACTGTTTGACGTTTTCTTGCAAAGCGGAGCGGCGTGGATGCATTTTGCATTTTACCTTAAAAAGTTAAGAATCCAGAAGATTTTAAGCCAAATCGCACTAAAATATTTTATTCGGTAAGTTGGAGAACAAAAGAATCTATAAGTATTGCTTGGAGTTCTTAATTTCTTAATGAAAATGCATTATTTTTTATATTTTGAATAGTTTCTGAAGAGAGGGCATTCCGGCGAATAATTCCCGGCTCTCCCGGAAAGAATGATAACTATTGGCGAATTTTTGGCTTATGAGGTACATATGTTAAATTTATACATATACATGAAAATATATATAATAATATGATTTTCAAATACAGAGAGAACAGAGAGAACAACAGATTAAACTCGGAGGAGCTGCGCGCAAGCGGTATGCTTGGCTACTGGCTAACGGTCATCCCCAAGGAGACGCAACCCGTCAGCTTGCGTTGAAGCATGTGGACAGGACTGGGAGAGAGAAGAATCACTCAGATGACTCATCAGTAGATTCCCAACGCGTCAACTCAGGACCGACTCAAGGATACACAGCCAAGTCGACTGAGAAGTCCAGCTCAAGTTTCAGGCAAGCCGTTCAATCTGTGACCATAGGAGTCATTCCTGTTGAGTATCCAAACACGTTCCTGAAGATTGAACAAATGAGAGCAATTCAGGACGCGGTGGATGATAAAGTCCTGGACCAAAGGAATAAAGAGCTGAAGCCTCGGTTTCAGGGAATAGGATTCAAAGCTGGCTGGATGTCCTTCGAATGCAACGATGAGGCTACGGCTACGTGGCTGAAGGAGACAATTGCTAGCATCCAGCCATGGGAGGGAGCCAGACTCAAGGCGGTAAAAGGCGGAGACCTGCCTCGCGCTAACATTATGGTGGCTTATTTCCCCAACTGCTCCCACATGAAGACTGATAAAATTCTGGCTTTTATCGATAGCCAGAACGATGGTATTCGGACGGAAACTTGGAGGGTGATCAGCAGGAAGGATGAGGGAACTTTAGCTGTCATCACATTTGCTTTAGATTCTCCAACATCTGAACTGTTGAAGAAGCAGGACTTCAAGATCCACTTCCGGTATGGAACAGTGCAGCTCAAGTCCAGAGGGGCACTAATGAAGGAACAAACCGGGAAACCAGAGGAGAAGAAGGTTGACTCTGTGGATCACCGGTTCAATGGCGACTCCGGCACGCCCTGTCTTCAAAAATCAGCAGAGGTAAAGTCTAACTCCAAGAGGCAACGTCGGAGGGGTCGGAAGGTGCGACAGAAGGAACAAGAGGCTCACAAGAAGACTAGCACTGGTGCCATACCAAAGGCGCAAAGTAATAGGGATCTCCCTTCTGCAAACTCGAACAGTGACCAGCAACCGTCGACATCCAAGGACACCCCAGGACCACCTATGGCTAACAACCAAGTGAAGGACACTCAAAAGAAGGCGTCTTGCGATAGCAGGCCAGGAAAATCGTTGCGAACGAGGACAGTGCAGACTGGTTACCCGATCTTCACAAGATCCCGCACGGGTTCCAACGGCCAGAGAGGAGAATTCCGCAAATAATCTATTGGATTATCTTTTAAATGCTCTGCCAACCCTTAATTATTCTTGAATCTTGCAAAATGTGAATTAGGCCATTCTGGCGTTAATGAAATAAATTTTTTTCGTTCGAAATTTATTTTTTCTTATTCCTCAAACAAAAATTTTCAACGATTTATGATCAAGAGAATTACTTAGAGAATTCCTGTTCAGTTGGGTTGAGAATATTTCGATTTCGAGAAACTAAAGAAAAAGTTACGCGAATCCTATGAATCCTTTTATGAGTAACCCCTTTTGGCGCGATAATTTTTAATACAGTCCCTGGCGAACTCTGACGGAAATTTATCAAACTACTGTTGTTTTGACGTCTTGCTAATGAAAAAATTGCTTTTCGCATTTTACCTCAAAGAATTTTTAATTCCTAAAAATCCAGAAGATTTTAAATCAAATTTCACTTAATATTTTATTCGGTGAGTTGGAAAACAAAATAATGTGTATTGCTTTGAGTTCTCTAACGAAAACACTGTAAATATTTTATGTATTGAATAGTTTCTGAAGACAGGATATTCCGGCAATAACTCCCGGAAACAATGGATATTGGCGAATTATTGGCTTATAAGGTATGTTAAATTTTATATAACACCTTAGAACATAGCATATTTCATTGATATGATTTTCCATTACAGCCAGAACAAACGCCCAAACGTAAGAGTGACGATGATCCGGATACAGAGGAGACAGAGCCTCCAACACCGGAGCGCCCGTCGAAACTGAGAAAGCCCTCCTATGACTTACCCGATACACCATCTCATGACTCTGGATCACTGCAGGAGGAGCCATTTAGGTTGCCGGGCCAGGCAGAGATTGAGAAGCTCAACATAATGCGATATGTTGAGAACGAGGCAGCCGATGTGGACATCCTGAATGAGGCTGGTCTAAGGAAATTAGTGCTGATCTTCGAGAAGCGTGTCCTGAGGAATCAGGAGATGAGGATAAAATTCCCTGAGAATCCAGAGAAGTTCATGGAAACGGAGTTGGAACTGCATGAAGTGCTGCAGCAACTCCATGCCATAGCCACTGTTCCGGATTTGTATCCCTTGCTAGTGGACTTGCAAGCTGTGCCGAGTTTGCTGGAGTTGCTGGCACATCCCAACACAGACATCAGCGTGACGGTGTGTGACTTGCTGCAGGAGCTCACGGACGTGGACATTCTGCATGAGAGCATCGAGGGAGCTGAGGTTCTGATTGAGGCCCTGCGGAAGCAGCAAGTGTGCGCGTTGCTGGTGCAAAATCTCGACCGGATGGATGAGACGGAGAAAGAGGAGTCTAAGGGAGTTCACGATACTCTGGGGGTGTTTGAGAACCTCATGGAGATCAAGTCGGAGGTGTGCATCGAGGCGGCCAATCAGGGACTCATGCAGTGGATTCTGAAGCGTCTGAAAGCTAAACTCCCCTTTGACGCCAACAAGCTCTACTGCAGCGAAATCCTGTCGATCCTCATCCAGGAGAGCAAGGAAAATCGCCTCCTGCTGGGCACTTTGGACGGCATTGATGTGCTCCTGCAGCAATTGGCCGTGTACAAGCGCCACGATCCAGCCACAGTTGAAGAGAGGGAGTTCATGGAGAATCTCTTCAACAGTATCTGCTCAGCTCTCATGGCGGCTGAGAATCGAGAGAAGTTCCTCAAGGGTGAGGGTCTGCAGCTGATGAATCTGATGTTGCGCGAGAAGAAGCTCTCACGCAATGGGAGTCTCAAGGTACTCGATTACGCCATGTCCGGACCTGATGGCAGAGACAATTGCAACAAGTTCGTGGAGATTCTGGGACTCAGGACAATCTTTCCGCTCTTCATGAAGACACCCAAGAGGAACAAGAAGAGACTCCTGGGCACGGATGAGTATGAGGAGCACGTGTGCTCGATCATTGCCAGTATGCTGAGGAATTGCAAGAGTGGTCAGCGACAGCGTCTCCTGGCCAAGTTCACGGAGAATGACTTTGAGAAGGTTGAGCGTCTGATGGAGTTCCATCTGAAATATCTGGCCAAAGTGGAGCTGATTGATGAGAAGTTGGAGGAGAATCCAGATGAAGTGGAGGATCCAGATGCCAACTATCTCACTCGCTTATCCGGTGGTCTCTTCACTCTCCAGCTCGTCGACTACATCATCCTGGAGATCTGTGCCACCAATGAGGTTGTGAAGCAACGCGTCCTCAAGATCCTTAACATGCGAGGGCAGGAAATGAAGGTCATTAGGCAGATAATGCGCGAATATGCGGGAAATTTGGGCGATGCCGGAGACAAGGAGTGGCGAGATCAGGAAAATAATCACATTATACAGCTTGTCGATAGATTTTAGAGAGAATAATCAAGCTTTTACTACTCTATCGAATATTTTAATGAAAACAACTAGTATCTTCACTTTTGGGACGCTTCCGGATGAATCCATTGTAGAAGTCTAGAGCTGACATGGCCCGTTTCCCCTCGATCCCAACACAGAGGACGTTTAAGTAAGTCTCCCGGAAACACTTGACTATCAAACATCTCTCCTGCTTGTGATAAATAAAGGATCCCGGCTGTTTATTCCTCAAGACAGTCAACTGGTCAGAAGATGTGACCTCCCTGACGGAGATGGAGAGCAATTTAATGGGTAAATCCAGCCAATTCGTTACGAGATGCTTGAAGGAGAAGAAAGCTCGATAGAGATTAAAGATCTCAGTGGAGGTCAACTCGCTCCATCGCACAGCTTCTGGTCTCTTGTCCACTTTGGGCGCATACGTGACTCCCTCTGATGGCTGTGACTTGGCATTTGCTAAGGATTTCTCAAGATTCTGCAGGCATTCAAGCAGCAAAGATCCTCCAATCTGTGACAAATCGCTATGTAGTTGAGGCATTAGCGTCTCGGATTCCACGGGAATCCTCCTCTGCGCCAGAATCTCCCCGATATCAAAGTGCTTAGGCTTGATGGTCATTATACTGACTCCAGTCTCTGTGTCTCCCGCCATGAGGGCGTGAATGATGGGAGCTGCTCCTCGCCAGCGAGGAAGTAAACTTCCATGGACATTTATCATTCCCCTGGAAAAAATTCAACTCTTTTAATACGCTTTGGGCTTTATCATTGGGTTTTCTTACAGCGGAAAGGATTCAATTAGGGATGAACTCAAGAGATGACCAAATGACACCACCACTCCCACATCATATTGTCCTCTAATCTCCTTCTCACTGACTGGCCAGGGAAAGACTTCGAAATTTTCTGACTCTGCAAACTTCTTCACAGGATTAGACTGGATTTTCACTTGTGTCACCACGCACAGTCTCTCCACGAAGGACTTCCTCTTGCTAGACATAGAAAACAAAGCTTATTCCTCCCCGAAAAGGTGATTCCCAGGTGAACTTACTACTCCCTGGTGAGCAATTCCAGACTTGGCAGTGAAAACTTATCATTCCCAAAGAATAACACACTCAACCGATGGTAGTTTATCGTTGAGAATTGTCTGGGCAATCTAAAAATCATTTTTCCACCCTTATCAGCTAAATAATTACATTTTTGCAGCAATAAAACCAAAATGTAAACAAACCCATTGCGGAAATTTATGGTTATGTTGCTGACAATCGCAGCAGGGCCGAACTTTTAGTACTTGTTTTTTTAGACTTCCGTTTGTCAAGATCGTCTGAATTCGTCTAAAAAATTTTGTGCTCCAAGTGATTCTTTGAAAATGCTTCGCTTTACTGAGGGTTTTCTGCGAAAAACAGGACCTAGAGTACGTAAAAATACTTGAAAATAGCATAAAAAGATCCCCATGTGTTTAATTGTTCCAATACGAGTGCTTAATTATTCGGGGTGTGTGATTTTCGTGGTGAAAATCGCTTTTTTCTTGCCTCATAAAATTGACGTAACAGTGCGAAAAATGGTCAAAAATCTCCCCTTGTCGGATTATGCAATGAAATTACTATTTATAATCAAATCAATGAAGCATATTTCTTTGTTGACACTCAATTTAGCATTATTTAGCGTCATGAGTTTCGGGAAATTGAATTTGATCGTGGAGTCAATTGAGATTTCCAGCTCACTGTGACTCACTGTCCTGACCTTGCTCTCGCGATTGGAGGAATGGGTTTTGCTTTTTGACCTAATCTTATCGGAGGAGGAGCAGTGCATTCATTGACCGCTCTGTTTTGTTGCAGGTCCTGACCTTTGCCAACCAGACGAGGAATCTGAATGTTCAGGAACACGTCTCTTACACCCTCCTCAATGAGGCGGGCATCCCCACGCCGAAATTCGGTGTGGCCAGTGCAGCCAGCGAGGCGTCCAAGATCGCCAAGGATCTGAATACCAACAACCTGGTGCTGAAGGCTCAGGTGTTGGCCGGTGGCCGAGGCAAGGGTCACTTCAAGAACGGCCTCAAGGGCGGCGTCAGGGTCGTCTACTCGTAAGTATATTGTCTTCTGATAATCTGATAAGGGATGATAAACAATCCCAGTGATTGAGAGATTCCTCACGTGTCAGTAAATATTAGCTAGAGATAGATAAGAGGAATGCCAGATTTCCAGGTCAATGCCTTTTCAAATTGGAATGGAATTAGATGAAATATCTCTTGTAGGAGCGAGGAAGCTGAAAAACTCTCGGCGAAGATGATCGGAGAGAAGTTGATTACGAAGCAAACGGGAGCAGCTGGAAGGATCTGCAATTCCGTGATGGTGGCAGAGCGAAAGTTCCCACGGAGGGAATTCTACTTTGCTGTGATGATGGAGCGAGCATTCAGCGTGAGTTCCTCGTAATTCTTGAGCTTAAAATCATGTTACTCATTAAAAAATAATTTTTTCAGGGCCCAGTTTTGATCGCATCATCTCAGGGTGGAGTTAACATTGAGGATGTGGCTGCAGAAGACCCCAACGCAATTGTCTACGAGCCGATTGACATCGCCACAGGCCTGACCAAGGATCAAGCCCTGAAGGTGATCAAGAAAGTGGGTCTGGAAGCTGTGGCGGACAATGTGATGCAAGTGCTGATGAACATGTATGACATGTTCCTGAAGAAGGACGCCCTTCTCATTGAGATCAATCCATTTGCTGAGGATGCCGGAGAGACATGTGAGTTTCTGTTCAAAAGCCCAGAGATTTTTTTTCTGTGACCTAATATCTTCATATCTTTCATTTATGCATTCGCATGAACAATTTTAGGTTCGCAATGTAAGTATTGAAATCCCCATTTTTCTACGATAAATGTTGTTACGTGGTGATTTGGTTAAAGAAGGAGGAAATTATGGTTTTTAAGTATTTTAGTAATACTTCGTTAGTGAGATTGAGTAACCAGCTCTATTTTGATCAGATGGATGATGTTTATATATAAGCGACAATTGGGAAATAACTTCTCCACTGAAGTTTAAAACTAATCAGGGAAAGCCATGCAACAGCAATTTTAGCTGTGCAATTGAGTGGTTTTTTGATTATTTTTTCTCAATTGCTGAGTTCGATTCACAAGAAGAGATTCGATATTATTGGCTGCGTTATGAGAGTCCTGAATTCTAGTTCGGGCTATTAGTTTGTTGCAAAGCGAACTTCTGATCATCTTAGCAAGTTATTGGACAACTAAACGTCTCTAAGCAACAGAATTGGATAAATCTAGTATATAGTTTTGTAAAGAATTGTTTGATCTTCTACTTCAAAGATCTGTTTTATGGTTCTAACTAAGGTCAAAATCTATTGATTAGAAGTTTAATTACTCAACTCTCAAAAAGTCGGTTTTCAATTGCAATAACCTATCGTTAGAAAAATGTGCTAAGTTCAAAATTAGCTATTTCTAGCGATAAACTGCATCTCAGTAGATAAAATTAGTTAAAAGTAGCCACTAATGATCAGGCTTCATGTATGCACCAGTTATTTCCTCCTTGATTGGGATATTTGTGTCTCTTTTGGAGTTAAGGTGACGGGTTCTTCATTAATATCATAGAAATTTCACTTTCTCACATTAACCATTTCTGTCTTTTCTCTCGCGATCAATGATTCAATATTAGCAAGTGCAAAAGTAAACATTGAATTGTTGATTGCACCATTGAGGTTCTCATTGTTGGCTTTGCCATTTTTTCTTAAATGGTTTCTCCAATGATGACCATCTCATGCGATTCTACAATGTACTTCCCTATGTTTTGTGCTTCCAATTTATGCAGAAAGTATGCAAAAATGATATTGTCCGCCCACTTGCAAATCAAAGTATCAAAATTGCTTTAATTTAAATTTTCGGACATATTTTATTAGAAAGTTATTGAAATGGACGAAAGTAAAATTTTTGCGTGCTTTCTGCAAGCGTTAGAAATCATAAGAGACGGAAATGATTGATAAATACTTTGTGTTGCGATTAGATTTTGCTCTGGACGCAAAGATGAGGTTTGATGACAATGCTGAGTTCCGTCAGAAGGAGCTGTTTGCGCTGCGCGACTGGAGTCAGGAGGATCCCAAAGAGGTGGATGCGGCCAAGTTTGACTTGAACTACATCACTTTGGATGGAACAATTGGGTGTTTGGTGAATGGAGCTGGATTGGCAATGGCCACGATGGACATTATCAAGCTCTATGGTGGAGATCCGGCCAATTTCTTGGATGTCGGTGGCAGCGCCAGTGCTCAGGCTGTCAAGGAGGCCTTCAAGATCATCACGGCCGATCCCAATGTTCATGCCATTCTCGTGAACATCTTCGGTGGAATCATGAGGTGCGATGTTATCGCAGAGGGTATTATTGCAGCTGCAACGGAGCTCAATCTCAAGACACCCATCATCTGCCGACTACAGGTGAGTGGCTTAGGTTTTCTTTTTTTCTCTTTTGGATCTTTGTCAAAATATTGACGCATTTGCCTGCGCGTGTAGGGAACGAATGTGGATGAGGCGAAGGCATTGATTAAGAATTCGAAGTTGCGAATTTTGCCACGAGACGATTTGGACGAAGCTGCCAATTTGTCCGTTCACCTCGCACAAATTGTCCATTTGGCACGCGAAGTGAATTTGGATGTTAACTTCGAGATACCAGATTACCACAAGTAGTTTAGTCAACATCAAAGCATCCTCAGGAGAATAATTCCAACGTAATAAGAGATATATAAATTACTAAATTAAATTATGAATCACCGCATAAAAAGGTATTGAAGAAAGCGAGAGAGAAACATCTAGATGTGAGATGCAGGAAATTATTCACAAATTATTCTGGAATCAGTCTAACAACGGAAGAGAAGTTTTTAACTACATGTTGAGAAATTGTCAATAATTTATTTATTTTTTCGTTTTCTGTGCATATTCTGTTGAGACATGCGATCGAATAAAAAGAGTTTTTGTTTTAGCTTAATCTGCACACCAAATGATGCACATGTGAACGTGAAATGATAAAAAGAATTAAATAAATTATTCAATTGAGAGTTACATCGTACAAAAAGACTCTTTATTCTACAATTAAAAGCTAATAAGTTGGTGAATTTAACGTGGATGGCAGCTACAACGTATACTTTCCTTTGCAACATAAATTCATACACATAAATTAAAGATTTTTTTCGAAGATCTCCGATTTCGCGGTGTTGGATGTTTTTTTTAATAGATTTTGGTAACGAGTTTGTCTTATTTTTTTTGTTTGTTCTGGCGTAGGTGCTTGAAAACTGATGGTTTTTTATAGTTTTTAAATTCTAAGATTGGGATTTGTGTAGCGCACGTATTTAAGGAGAGCATCATTCTCCTCGCAGACCCACGGTTTCACGTGATGACACGCAACGTCGTGCCAGTGAATGCCGTCGTTGTAGAAATTGTTGAGCACAGCCAGGCAGTTCTCCCTGGCGCCGCCTTGCTGGAGTTCTCGGTTATCGGGCTGGGGCAGACCGATGCCGCCACCTTCTGACCAATCGTTC
>CAKKOB020000300.1:23512-62565 GCA_918844115.2 Phlebotomus perniciosus | reverse complement strand
ACGACATGGAACATTGCATTTTTTACCTATTATCCCTTTATGAATTTGGCCTATGAAAATATATTTTAATATTTAGTCATAAGCCTTACATTTCCTGCAAAAAGGAGGGAGCTTTTCCTTTTTTCCTAGTTTTAGGAAGCAAAAATCAAAAATAGACACAAAACTGTAATTCTGATGCGTAATATTTCATACAATTTTTCATGTTAAAATCACTTTTCATAAAAACTACTTACACAAGCACATAAAGAGGTTCATCAGGGTTGAAATTATGCAAAAGTTTAAGGGTTGAAGGAGACTATTATTGTGGGTGAAAGAAAATTCACAAACTCTACCTGATTCACAACATGGCACATGAGAGACAATGACTTGACTGACAATGTAAATCTGACGACCAGAGTGACATGTCATCGACTCGTCGATTGAAAACATGGTTTTCAGTGCTGATTCACATGTGACATAAATTCATTTACAAGAATTCAAAAACTCGAAATAGAGTTGTGTGATTTGTTTTTTAGGAGAGTGAAGGTGCGAGAACGCACAAAGTAACAAGACAAAAAAGACAAACAAAAAAAAACAAATAAAATATATAATGGAATTAAATGAATTTTCCAAAAATCAAAGTTTTTTCACATATAATAAATTTACGGAACCGTTACGATATTTAAAAATGACACCCGAATTAGAGAGTTTTGATGTCTCATTTTCGGTCCCAATCACACGAAATATAGAGATTGTACTGTATTTAAATTTAAGATCATATAAGATCTTTTCTCCCGGACACTAGAAAAAATTTCGGTTGACTGGATTATTTTTTCAAACAAAAAAAACAAGATCTTATATCTTGTAAGGTCTTATAAGAAATTACGGTTTCATTTTGGAAAAAGATTAATAATCAGACATTTCTGTTTCAATTTTTTCTTTATAGATTTTGTGAAATTTACAAGATTTTTTTGTCACAATTAAGGTTAATGTCTACATTTTTTAAAGTTAATTATTGTCTATATATTTTTCTAAAATTTTCACAAATTTAAACTAAGTTACATACATAAGTGTTTTAAAAACAAAAAAAAATACAGTGGAGATTAGTTTTTTTTAGATCTATTTTTAATCATTTTCATAAATTTAAATTTCTAAATTAATTAATAATTTATGCAAGAGAAATTTTTTAGAAAAGAAAATAAAGCCTGATATTAAAGCTACAGTGGCCAACATTAGAATCACAACCACCACAAAGTGATCATCATTTACCAGGACATTTCTCTTAGATCAATTATTCTGTGGCGTGCATCTCATCTGGCAGTGCGAGTTAATTCTTTGAGATTTCAGAAGCATTCCCAACTTATAGATGAAGGGAAGGGTCAGAGGGGAAGACACAGAGCGATAAGGGGATTTTTTTTGTTTCAACCAGAATCTTGCACGATGTGTCTTCAGTGATGCTTCTGGTATTATATTCATGGGTTGCAAGATCCGACTGACTCCAGAGTGAGCTGAAGTTGTAACATCTTGGGTATATTTGTATGCAATCAAGTTGAAATAATATATTGGATTTTATGTATAAGAGATGTGTGGTACCCCAGAATATATGGGTTTATGTGAATATATCGTCCTCTGTGTGCTGGCTGCTGGCTTGATTGCTTGAGTGTCTTCATCACACATCGAGTGTCCAATGTTCGATGTTCCCTCAGTCTCACAGTCGTTCGAGAACCACCAAGGCGAATACACGAAAAGCGCACTGTTTTCCACACACCATAATATTCCTCCCAAAAAAAACATTATTCACTCTCACCCAGAGAGAACTTTGTACTATACTCTCTCACTCTCAGCACCAGAACACATTTCATGTGAAAGACATTTTCTTGCATTTCCACGCCAACCACCCAGTGATACGTGCTGTGCTTGAAATCAGTGCTGGAACTCTGGACACTCTCTCTCTCCAGGAGGAGGACATTCAGGAAGGGACTCTCGATCCCTTTAGACTTTCTTTTTTTCCTCTTTCTTTTTTCTTCTTCCCTCGTGCTGAATTATCAAAGAAGTGTGTGCGCGCCTTAAGATCACAAATATTTCCACATTGTTTACTCGCGCCAATTTGTGTTGAGTAAGAAAAAAAAGAGAGTGAAAAGAAAAGTGAGAAATCCATTTTTAAATATAAAGTCTTTTTGGAATAGAATTTATTAGTGACTGGTGGTGTGCCTTTTTTCCGCTCAATTAACACACATACAGAGTCAGTGAAAGAGCCCAGAAAAATATCGTGCCATACCCAGAAGCCCCTAGTATTCCCTGGTTGGAAGCCAACACAAGAGCAGCAGGAGCTCCACTTTGGCCATACACACGTGTGCCACTCATCGAGTCAGAGGATATTATTGGACGTAGAATGTGAGTTTGAGAATCACTTTTCTAGCTCTTCTCTTTTAGATTATAGTAGAGGTGAAAAGGGGGGTATATCTGCTTCGAGAGCAGAAGCTCAGAGAGCGACAGAGATGGACTATGCCAATAAAAATAATTAAATAGCTCTCAAAAACACTTCTCATGAAAGCACGTTGGATGGCTTTGAGGGAAATTGAGAGCAAATTTGTGAATTAGAATTACTCTGATGGCAACAGAGGTTCGCGCGCGCCGTGAATCTCCGTGAATTTTTCTCGCAATCTCGGGGAATTTTTTTTTCGCCATCATCACCCACTTTGTGGTGCTCCCTTTTGCTGATTTATCGCATTTACTCTGGGCGCTCTTCTGACGAAAGTGACGAAGAGGATTGAATAAAAAGTGCCATGGGTGGGTTTTTCTTTCACAAGCACCACGCAATCCAGTCCACACCTACAGTGGCTTCTCTTATCAGTTGGCCTGACACTGTGTGAGTGTTAAGCTCGATTTGATGTGGCTGATAAAAAAAAGTCCCAAGAGCGAACGGAAGGGGCATTTTTATGGGCTTTGTGTGGCACATTTAGCTGGTTGGGAAATTATACTCGAGTCGCCACTCTTCGTCGGTTCCACTCCATCGTGACTTACGGCG
The DNA here is from genome assembly GCA_918844115.2 of Phlebotomus perniciosus. NCBI lineage: Eukaryota > Metazoa > Arthropoda > Insecta > Diptera > Psychodidae > Phlebotomus > Phlebotomus perniciosus. The sequence goes on along the minus strand of CAKKOB020000300.1, from coordinate 59,558 downwards.
TAGATGAGCAGCCCAGAAAAAGCGCTGGCTCACTGGCTGGCAGCGGGGAGTTGCGAGGAGGGATCTGCTTGTTTGTTCTCTAATCTTTTCTTGCACAACGCGCGTCTCTGACTCTTTTGTTGGCCCGCGAAGAGCGAGCTCAAAGAGATCATCATTTCTCAAAGACATCATCAGCATTTCAATGCTCTCATCTCCCCTTGATCCATCTCAAAGTCACTTCCGGTCAAATCCGGAGGAGCCCCACTTTGCACGTCTTGTGCATCAGTGATGTGGCGATAGAGTTGGGCGCGATAAGTGGGAAAAACAACACACATGAGAAACATGGCAGTATCAGAGAATTGACGAGCGAGAAAAAAAAAGTAATAATGTAGCAATGAAGACCACCGCACACTTAAGTAACCTTGGACTGAAAACCGCAGCCGACAAACACGATGACATCCGTTGCAAATGCTCAAACTACATCACAGAGCCGTTTTATTTGAGACTGCAATTCCCTGAGTTTCGGAGCCAAAAACACCCGATGGACTCTCTCATCCATTAATCATCGCGGTGATCCCATCCTCCTCCGTGCAGAGATCGCGCGCAAAGTGCGCCTGGCTGAAGATGGGAAAAACTGCGCCTCTGCGAGATGATGTAATACCCAGTTCCAATGAGACCTCTTTGCGATAGAGAATTCCTGAGAAGCCAGGGAGTGAGTGGCACATTTTTCTAAGAATGTACCACTGAGATGACTTTGATATCACCTCTCTTGGACATTTTCCTCCCAACCCGCAACCCTTTACACTGAGAGAAATTTTGTCATAAACTTCAGATTTTTTTCGGATTAATTTTAATCTTTGAATTCTCAAAAAAAATACCGCATTATGAATAAATTTCATCAATTTTCCGATCTTCTAATTCTTCTTAAAGTTGAATCTAACTATAATTTTCAAGACCTTTTGTTTCTCTCAGTGTAAACGGGCATATGATTTTCTGCCAGGGCCCCCCTCCGCCCCCCTTGGCTGTGCATGTCTGTGTTTGGTAATGAATGTTTGGTGGCCAGAGAAGCAGCAATTGCGGAGTTGCGATGAGTTGTTACTTCACAATTCTCGGTCGAGGCTCGGACACATGGACGGGGCTCACGGCAGAGACGTCGATATTTGCTGAATAAGCACAAGAGAGGCGCACACAATTATTCAACTGATCGACGATTGTTGCCATAACTGACGTCTTTGCTAGCTCTGACCATGAATTTGTGTTGTGAAAACACGTGAAGGCTACGGACTGTACAAGAAATAATGCCCAGAGATTTATTCTCTAAGCCTCGCACCAGCCGATGACATTTGACCACGAGGGGAGACCCCAAAAAAAAGAGTGATCTCTCCTCGATCACCCTTCTATTCTCATGGAAAAATATTCCATATAGCATCTTCTGAAATTCAAATGATGTGCTGCTCGCACTTCAGAGCCACAGAGAATCCCCCCAACCATCATGTGATTTACTACCTTTGAAGAATCTCTGCTTAGCATTTTTTTTGGATCCGCTTGACGCGCGGGCTCTCCATGGACCCATCTCTGATGATGTCAGTGCGGGAGATGTTGAATCGAAATCGAAATTGTGGCTCATCGAGAGAGAAAATAGAGACGACACGCCAACAGAACCGCCACAGCAACACAATTGTGTTGGGGCAAAAGAGTGAAGAACAAGTTTTCAACGAAAGCGAAATGCCAGTGGCCTAGTTTACATCATGCGCAGAGCACCAAGTCACGGCGAGATAACGCTGGGCATTGGGATGTTCTGGTAGAAGCAACATCTCTAAATCACTTTTGGTGAACACGCGGATAGCGGGAAAAACAGGCCGCCCGCCGGAACGACCACCGATGAAATGGAATTACACACAATACCGTAAGTGGCCAGAGAATGGCGCACAGATCATCATCATCAATTACTCTTTCCTCTGATGCTTCCCCGCATCTTCTCAACCGCGACACTCTCCACGCCGATTCTTGGGCCACTTCTTTGTGCTCATCCTTCGATTAAATTCTCGCACCCATACATTGTTCCACTTCTTCATCAGCATCTTCGCGGGCTTGAGCAATTGCTCCCATTTGTGATGAACTCCCGAAGAACCCAAGAAATACACTCAACACATTTTCTTCTCTTCAACTACATCCAAATCACAACGTTAGGGATTCAGAATTTCATGAAATGAAAATTGTGGGAAAAAATTACGTTACTTTTTGAATTTACGAGAGAATGCAGCTACCTGTTGATAGAGGGAGTTGTAGTGTGTGAGCTAAATATTGGCAGGCGCTTTAGAGAATTCGGCTTACAAAATGTAGGGGAGAGCTGGGCATCTATACAAATTAGAAACTCGTGGAAAGTCTTATCAATAAAAGAAAACTCAATCTTTGGTGAGGAATATTACAGCAAAGTACTTTGTCTAAATCTGCCCCAGATTGGGGCTGATTTAACTAACTGTTTCTAACCAGCTTCTTGGAGAGTCTTTTACCCAAATAATTGCACTAATCTCAATTATCATTTCATTTAATATCAAATTTCATTTCAAACAAGAAACTTCCGCTGGCTCTGCTCCTGGTTAAATAGCCCCGGTCCCCCTCAAATATTTGGAAAATGCATAAATTTCAAGATACCTAGTGAAATTTTCCTAAATCTTCCCACCTCAAGCCGTGAGCCTTACATTGATGCGCAAGCACCCATACAGCACAGACTTTAGAGGCACATTATTCACCTCTTTCTCAGGCCTGTTTATTAATAATACAAATTGCGCTGCGAGTGTGAGTGAGATGAAAAGGGGGCAAAAATATTCTTGTGTGTCCGCGACGATGGTCTGATTTTGATTAGTCACTCAACCACTCCTCATGTACACAGTGAGGCACAAAGAACAACAAATTGTAGCTAATAGATGGAAGATTCGCCGTGAAAAAATTCTGAGAGCGCTACTGGCTGCTCTTCACATGAGCCAAGACCGAAGGCAACAGCGTGGATTCACCATCAAACTCAAGGCAGCAACGTGATCATCGTCACTGGTTGCTTCTGCCGACTTTTCCACGAGGCGTGACAAATATACAATTTTCGCGAAAATATATTGTACACAAACAGCCCAGAATTGCTGTACACAATTTAAAGAGGCAGTGACCACAAAAAAGGTGGCTGTTGGCGGGACAAAGAGTCCACGGCGAGGTATTTGGTAGAAAAATATTTTTGCCCCTCCCCCCCCCCCGCCCGCCGTGAGGCGAAAAACTTCTTGAGTTTATCGCAAACAAAAGTTCCTTATCATTGTTTCAACACGGAGCTCCACATAAGAACAATAATGTGGAGTGGGGAAGAGAATTGAGAATAAGAAGTGGACTTAATGATGTCACTGAAGATTTTTCTTCTGGTGTCGCTGGGTTTTTTTCCTCACTTCCCTTTTTGTGGCGCGTTTCTGGCTTTTTCGTCAACGATTCGCCCCACAAGTCAGTCAGAAAATTTTTATTATGCATTTAACCTTCCCACTGAAGGTGACTTCTTTGTCAATGAGGGCACACGGGTGATCATCTCCGGAGAGAGTGTTTAGAATATTGCTGAAAAGACGGAGGAAGAGATGGAAGATTTTCAGGCGCTGAATCTTTGTTCCCGCAACACTCATGGAATTTACTCTTCTCTGGCCACAGACGAGAGACAATCAATCGGCAGAAAACGCAGATGTTGTGTACAAAATTCATGTGTATACACTCTTATAAATTCAATATACAGAATGAGAGAAAGAGATATAAGGAGATATTTTGTAAATTGGAGCTTGTGTCTCCTCTACCAGAGTCGAGGCGAGTGAACCAGAGAAAAAACAGAGCGCTCCATTGCTGACTCTATATACATTATATTTAAATTGTACACACAACAAGGAGCTCACAGACGATACTCAGCTGCGAGATGTTCTACACAGAGTTCAATAAACCGCCAGCGATGCACTCTTGTGCCTCTTGGGCTTCACCATCAGTTGACAACGGGAGCAGTCAATTGAACACACCATGTACACAGCGAGTGTAACCCAGAAAAATCCATTGCACACGCACCCACCGCCAATTGACTCACACGATGCCATCATCCAGAGAGGGAGAGTCCCACGGGAACATAATGAGGCATTTCGGACCGAGGGACGGTCATCTGCACCATTGCTGGCTGCAGGGTTTACCCTCGGAGAAAGTGAATAGTGAAATACTTTCCACTAAAACGGGGTTCGTTGCCAACCCCTGGGGTAACACGCGAAAGAGCTAAAGACTAGCCTAAAAGAAAGAAAAGATCATAATCTATAAAATGTTAAATCTTAAGCCCAAACCGAGTTAAAGAAACAGATTTTTGATTTTTCAAAATAGCGGATGATACCACTATTATATGTTTCTCGTCGATAGATAGGGGGGGTTCCCCGAAGACACAAAGTCTCTATCTGCAACCAATTAGCCTCTTATATCAATAACAGACCAACACACAGACAAACGGCGCAATAAAATTTGGCAATTTAAATGACCAAGAGCCAGAGGAAATATTCCTTTCAACCCCTGTTCATTCACATCTCTTGGGATTAATTTGTCTGAGTGCATGTGTGTGTGGGAGCGATAAGTATGGCCTCTGCTTCGGATGGATCGATAATCTCAGCAGTTGCACCAAGCAAAGAAAAAGACAAGCACTGTTATCTACAGACGTATGTTGCAGGCAGTTTAGATGAAAAATAAGTCCTCAAGTTTCACAGACATATCCATCAAGAGTTATTCCTACATCTCCATTTTCTCTGTCTGCACTCAAATCTCAGCTGCTGCATCGACCTAAAAGATTTCATCTTCCTCGCATTTCTTTGTAAGCGAGAAATCCTCCAGCGACGACAAAGAGACAAAAACAATCTGATATTTCTTTATTCAACACTTAATCTTATCACATAGAGAGTTTCTTAATCTATCAATAACTCCATGGATTCGTTTGTAGAAAATTCATTGGTGTGAATCACTTGAATTCTATACGCCTTCCTCGTGGCTCCCATCGCAAATAGACACTTGGGGACTCTTTTAAAACAAGTTGGGTGTTAAATTACTGCCATGGTAAATCGCATAGAGTCGCTTGTTTCTTTGAATAACTTACGCGCGCACGTGAATATTCAAATTAGACAATTTCACATTTCACACGTTGAATTTATGTGATGCTTTGCAGCAACAATTTAAATGGCCATTTCCCACGTTGTTCTATAACGCTCTAAGAATATACTCCATAGCAAATTGGATCTCTTTCACCAGTCATTTGTATTCTTTGCGCGGACATTCTGCGCGAAGAAAAAAAAACAAGTGAGACGTCCAATCTGTGCTTTGTTGGAGTATTCACTTTGGTTTTAAAATTGCTCAGACAATCTAAATAATCTCTCCTCCCATTTCATGTTATGATTAATTGATTCGTCATAACTCGGAACAATTTCGCCGTTGAGTGAGCAATTGAGAGGGGCTTTATTGCTGAAAAATAACAAAAGAACACGAACTTTTACTCTCGATAATTGAGAAGAATATTCAATTGTTGTTTTTACCGTTGCTGATCTACTGCTGTCTTAAGATGTTAAGGGTTACTCCTAGAGTCTTGAGATATAAACAGTGGCACACCTAATTTTCAGTAGGTGCAAATTGATCTCTTTTGAATTGCAAAGACCATGGAGACAAAGTTGTCTTGCTCTGTCAATAATATATTTACATCTTCTCAGGCCACAAGACTATTGTGATATGTCTCAATCGTAACGCAACCGATTTAAAAATTTGTTAAACCGTATCACCAGTTCATTATGCCTTTCTAGGAAGTAAAGAACATTTTAACCTATTGAGTAAATAAACATTTGAAAATGTTTACTTAGAACTTGAATAATAACGCTTAATAATGATAATAATGCCTAAAATAAATTGCGTGTTTAATCAACACTTAATGAGATTTTTTTCTAAGTGTTCGATAAGACTGAAGTCCGAAAAGACTTTCCCATTAACTCTTCATTAATCACAAGAAACGCAGAACGCAGTTACTAATATTTTGCAAATTTTTGAGCAATCGAATAATCTTGAAGTGTAAAAAATATTTCAAAAAAAAGCTCAAAGTTCATTTATTTATAGTTTGACAGAACTTTTATAAAGAAATCATTATAAGAGCTTTCAAGCTTTCTTGAAAAATTTCCTAAATGTTTAGAAAGCTTTTGCAATTCTTTAAAAGCTTTTCAGCTTTTGTATATATGTATATTTTCTTCTGGAGTTTGTATGAACTTTTGGAAAGCATCTTTAGACAAACTCTGAAAGAACTTTGATAAGAAAGTAACCAAAAATCCTCTAATTTGATGATCCAAAATCACTTTGTGATGATTGAAGTGTTAAAAATCTTCGCGGAATTAATCGTACCATTTGACCCGATCATTCTTTGAATGATGAAGTCATCCTCCAGCATCTGCATCTCGCATGATTTAGCTCAGTGTCTCACCGAAATGGGATGGAATATACGCAGCAATTCAAAGAGCTTCCGAGTGCATTTGTGAGCACATCATTGTTGGATGATGAATGTGTTGATGTGCAAGAATTAAGAGAGTATGGATTCATCTGCATGAAGTCATCTATCGCAGTCCTGCTGGACCATCACTCATTATCTGGAAAATGCTTGAGCACGAAACTGACATGAGTCTCTTTTCCGCTTAATTGTTATACCATCGAGGCTGATGGAAAGGAGTTGAATTATCGATGCAGTCCAGTCCCATTTGGGGATGGCCTGATATGCTGCTGCTGGGAGAGATTTGTGGCCAAGTGATTGGTGCACATGTCCTCTGGGGGCGTCCTGGGGTGACCTGGACAGAGATTGGGAGCACTTGTGGTGAGAGTGTGCGAGATATTTTTGAGACACTCATCGCAATCATTTAGAGGTCATCATTCATGTGGTTGGGGGCTCATGCGAAGATTGGTGTCGAGGTTCAATATTGTCGCAGTGGAGGAACCATCCCGGACAGCTTTTATTGCACATTATTGTGTTATTATTAATATACATTTTATTTATCTTGGTGGAGACATAGCTGCGCAGCTCCGTGGAAATCACTCTCTCGCCCATGTCACATGATCCTCCACTTTTCTCAGGCCAGAAGGCGCGCAGAGGATGACTGAAAATGTGTTTGTGTGTACTTTGAATTTGCGTTCCACTCTATGGTATATCTCAATGCTACAGATCATTGCTGGGACTGCAGCTTCTTGGTCAATCATTGGAGCGCGATAATTGTCAAGTACATGTTGGTTTTTATGGACATTTGTTTGACTCTCTCGGTACGTGCCATTGTCACATGAAATACAGTAAATGATTCATACTAATTTATTTTTCACATATTGGTCGTCCCCACTCGAGATTACCCCGTATAAGACAATTCCTTTGCACTCTATATAATTTTTCCACTTGATGTAATTCCACAAGACATTGCGTCTTGACTGATTTTTCCTGAAAAGTAATCTCTGTATCTTCAAGAAAATTCCATGAAATTTATCAAATGACTTGAGGAAAGAGTAAGAGATCAACAGATGGTGAAGGAATACTGAAAATTTAAAGATCATAGTAATTAAAATAGATTTACCTTCACTGGAAGTTCTTGGAATCCTTTCATTAGAACAAAAGTTGATCTCAGATTACTCCTTATCGACTCGTTTCTCCATTTAATCAACACATGATTATTTGTCTTGAACAGATTTCATTATCGTTTAATGATTTGAGCGTAAGTGAAATAAAAAATGCATTTTAGAGTTAAAAATAGATAATATATTCACTTTCCTGGACGAAAAAAGATAAAAAAGACAAATTTAGAAAATGGTGATCACTGAGAATTGAACCCGCAATTCAGAGTTTATCAGAGGAACTCCATGCGCCTTAGAAGCACGAGCTTGCTGTTAAAATGTCATTGCGGGTTCAAATCTCAATAATCACCATTTTCAACATAATTTTTTTTTTGAAATTGTAATCTGAAAATTACAGGAAAATCAATTTTTGTTGATTTGATGGCATTTAATTTGAAATATTCTCCAAATATTGAAAAAATCACGATATTCTTTTGATTCTTTTTAGAGGTGTAAATTCACCAGTCAAATGCCTCTTGGCTATACTGCTAACTACAGACTTCAATATCTCATTGATCGGAGTCTCATCGGAACCTTGACCTAGAATCATATCCACGTCTATGCGAGTTACAAATTGAATTTGTAATCTCACGATCCCTTCATCGAAGTCTTTCTGAAAAGTTAAATTTCATGAAAAATTTAACATCATGTCGTTTCACCCTCATCTCTCGTGTGAGTGGATCACTTGAGTTGAGACACACGAAATTTATCTGGGTGCTCCAATGTTGGAGATGAGTGGAAATTTCTGCAAAGTCGACAGATTTCGCGCAAAGGCCAATGGCGAGGATCATTTAGCTGCGGATGAGCAGAAGAGCGAGACTTGAGAGAGAAGATCGTGCAACCTCGAGTTATTATGATTTGATCTGGAATAGGAGCTCTCGTCGCTGATAGAATTGAAATGCGAAGAATTATGCGACCTTAGAGTCTTCAACACCACATTAGTTGCTTCTGCGTGTGGTGAGCACAAGTCTAAAGTAATAGTTGAAGACTTTGCGATGGCTATACACGAATGTTATGTAAGAGATTTATATAGAAGGAAAAAAAATCTACATAAACATATGGATTGGTATAAAATGAGACACACGGAGGCATGATAATAACAACGTTAAACTTGAAAACAAACGTTTTCACTGTATTTAGAAGGAGAGATGAAAAATGTTAATAGAATTGTCGACGACGCATTTGTTGTATGTAATATGCAAGAGTTTCGAGAGAATTTTTTGGCAATGGAGAGACATAAAGAATAATGGTAGTTGATGTAGTTTAAATTTTGTACCATCCAACCATATTAAAATAAGTCTGTGGCTGGTCGCGAGGAGGACAAAAAAAAGTCCGAGGCGATAATTTATCTCTTTTAGCTCTTCTTGAAACCTTGAAGATTATCCGCGTCGTCGCCGCAATCAAAAGTACCAATGGAGACTTTTTCACGAGTCGTTCACGCTGCTAAAATACAAAACCATTCAGAATTCTATTTGAATATTCAATTAGCGGGTCGCTCGATGGATTTTTTGGAGTTCGCCATTGCGAAATACATGTCAATATTGTTATGTTTTTGCCCCAACTGAGGGACCTTTCTGTGCCACAACTGCGCTAATGCACAAGAATTGATTGTCCTTGTGGCGTGCGTTCGAGAAACGGGGTTGACCAAGTGGAGTCCCACTCATGAATTCACATCATGCAGACCAGAGCGATGAGAAATGCCTACGAAATTGATAAAGTCACCGAGAGAGTCCATTGCTGTAATCTTAAGAAGCAATCGTACTTTTTAGCAATTTCGCTAGAGATTACATTGAGTGTCACCAAGGGGTGGATAAGTAATTAAATTAAAGGTTTGGCTTTGCATATTCAAGGATAATTTGGGAAAATTGGAAAGCTTTTGAGCTTTAGAAATTTATTAATCTTCATGAAGATCGACAAAACTCTTAAAAATTTAAATATTTCTTACTAAAGTATGTTTTGGAGCTTTTTATTGAGCTTTCGTGGGATTTTTTTTTAATTCATAAAAGCTTTTCCGGATTATCATAAAGCTTTCTGATCAATCTAGACTAGACTAAAAAAAACACATAAAATAAAACGAAAACTGAAAAGTGCAGGAATTTTTGGAAAGCTTTCATATTCAAAATACCCGTCATTAAGTTCTTACAGTTGATTTTAGCTTATTTAATATAATTTTCACCAAATATTGGTCTCTTCTTTATTCTTGATAAATATTCAAAAAAGATTTTCAGTAAAACCGAACGGAGAAACAGAAAATGCTATTCAGTAGTTAATGAGCTTTTTCAACAACATAAAAGCTCTTGTTACGATTGAACACATTTTCTGCTATTCTATTGAGTTTTTCCGGGAAATTCTTTTAAGAGATTCTTCATTAATGCAGAAGCTACTGAATATATGAAAATTTTATAGTATTCCATCGGAAGTTTTGCGTGTGACAACACCTTAAATCTTAAAATCGAATTTCAATTAAACTAATCGTAATCATTGTGCTAGTTGTACACCCCATCTGGTACATTCAATTGGACTTCAGACCGGAGACTCTTTTTCCCTTTCTTGCTCACTCGCTCAGAATTTATTTGAGTGTATTCAATGGAAAATATTACATTTGTGGGTCTCTCAATAATCTGAAATATGTCTATAGCTTTGACCTTTGAGAAAAATAGTTAATACTCTGGCCGTTCGCGTGTTGATAAGAACCGCCAGCGACTCACTTTGCTGAAGACATAGACAAAAGCTATATCGGACGGGGAGTTGGGTAGGAAAGGCACATTTTCCTTGGGATCTCATCGAGTCCATGTCTCCGCGGAGTGTGCCAGACATGACAAATAAATAATACATTTGTGGTGCGCACATCTCATGTTTCAGCATGTGATTGCCGCACTTTTTGCCACCGCGGAATGGCTGTTGCTCAATTGTTTGTCTTTGGGTAAAAATTGTGGCGCTCAACCTGATGGTGGTCCAATTGTTTCCCCAGCATTGGAAGAGCCCATTCTTCGCAACGTGTTTGCTCTCCTCCATACCTCTTTGCGTTTTTGTGGACCACATTCCTCTCCATCTTCACACTTGAGAGTGTCTGGTGCCATCAATGGAATAATAATGTTTTTTTCTCCTAAATGTCGCCTCATATACGCCTCAAATTCAGCCACACATTCGATGGAGATTATCTCAGCGAAGGTCGCATCAATGATGAAGATGACACACTCAAGTGATGGCCACGGTGCCACTAGGAATTTCCACACTCAATCGTTAGACAAGCCAAGAATGGTGTGGAGGAGAGAAGAAGCACACCTTGGCGCTTCTCAACTTCGCATGATTGTTGCATAGCCAAGAGAATGGCCAAAGGAGGTTTTGCGGGTAGGTGGAAAGCGCACGGTCAGATGTTCTCTGTCCCATTCTCGCCCAGCTTCTCCTCTCTTACCCACTTCTTGGGAAGACACGATGATTGCGCAATTGTGCCCATCGTCAGACTTATGGAAAAATATATAGTTAGAGGCTATTTATTAGTCATCCGGAGGTGATTTTCACCGACACGCAATGGGAATCAATTTTTTTCGGTTGGTGAGAGAGAAGATAGATTCTCAAGCTCGGGATGGAACGACAATGCTCCGTATTCTTCGAGTGTTCGATAAGGCCAAATCATATCAATCGGGGATCATTGCTTGACGGTATCGAGTTTAAGAGAGATAAGTTTGGTATTCGGTAATAAATTCTAAATTTATTTGTATTGAATAACCACAAAGAATTTTCTGGAAAAATCCCTAAGAAGAGAAGAAAATGCTGTTAAGATTTTTCTCAGTACTTAAACTTAAAAGCTTCTGATTCAATATAATGGCATTTCTTGCTCTTCTATTGAGTTTTTACGAAAAAAATATTTTTTAAAGATTCTCCAGTAAAGCAAAATAAAGAATATGAGTGGAGTATTATAGTTTCCACTGAAAATAAAGATTTATTAGTTTTCAAGAAGTTGTTGACAGAATTAATGGCGTGTGACAGCACCATTACACGAGAAATAATTTTATTTTAAACAGATATTTTAGCTGACAAGAGTTTAATTATGACCATAAAAAATTAATGTCATATTAAAAAAATTAATAAAATATTCTTATTGTGATTAAAACAGAGAAGAATACTTTATTCTTAGTCAGTCTTGAAGCGTAATTTAGACGTGCTAATAATATTGAAAGATTTGTCTAATTGTCGTTATGAGCTTTGAAGGATCACACTATCACATACATACAATAGAAAATACGTTATTGATATCACTGCGTTATCTACATCAGTTCAGCGAATTTTCCTCCGAAAGAAAATTTCTTACCCTTCAAACAAAACATTGTGAATGTAAACATTGATAAAGAGTCAAAGTCTGATAATGAAAATGTTATTTTATTTTTATTAAATTTAAAACATACTAAAGGCAAAGATCTCTCCCTAGGAATATTTTTGATCTCCTAAAATGTTTGTTTTGACGGGAAAAGCCCAAAATTTTGTGAAAAAGACGATAAATAACTGAATCGATATAACTCCTCGTGAATCTTCGTTTCAATTATATATGAAAATTTAAATGGCCATAAGTTTAACGAGGAAAGTCAACAGAAGAGGAGAATTTCCATTCGCAAAGCTGACATTTTTACAGTGAGTGGTGTTAAAAATAAAAGTATGTAGAGGCCTCTCCAATTACCCTCAAGATGAAAATCTCCACAGCAAGTCGCATCTCTCGCTTGACATTGAAGGGGCAAGAGAGAGAGAAGGCTTTTTGGCGTGGAGAAATCCTTGAGAATAAATCAGCCCTCCTGCTGCTCATCACAAGAAAAGCTCATCAATTGGAGCTTTTATTGCGAGCACTGTGAGAATTGTTATGAGATGAATTCTCTGTGCGGAATTCAATGATGAGAGATCAATTTGGACTATCAATTATCACGATCGGCTGCGCACTTTCAATGTGAGGAGGGAAAAAATTGTAGCACGAGGCGAAGATTCACCTCATATGCGGATTCGCATTGATTTGACGCCATGGGATCGCGCGGAGAAATATTGCTTGTGGATGTACTTGGCTTATCTCTGTGCGATGTGCAGGCTGACCTCGGCGAGACCATCAATTTGCATCTGATCGCACGAGAATCTCATCAATGGACCAACGGGTGGAATTTCTAGTATCTCGCGAGCGCATTTTTACGCGCGCTCATCATTTGGGCGCGCAATATGAATGGGCAAAGCCTTGAGGCGGTTCTTTATCATGCGAAGCTCCTCTCAAGAATCTCCCCCCAAGATTTTTTTTTTAAGATTCTGTGGCGCGGTGATCTAATACTTCTTCCCCTCTCATGGCACTTTATGGACTTTTTTCTCCTCTCTCTCTCCCCGAAGAGCTACAATTGCAACTTATGGCCATAAACACTCTGTGGCTTTGGTGTTCTGACCTCGGCCTCTTTGCACCGTTTGCAGTTTGCACGCGTTGCATCGAATAAGTTGCGCTTTTATTGTACATGTGTTTCATTAGATTTAGCATTATAGTTCTCGCGATGTATGTGGAGGAGTCTCTCTCTGCAAATGCGCGAGAATGATGACGTTCTCCTCAGTATACACATCACTCACAAAAGCTCCGCACACAGAAAATTTTCCATCTTCACACACAATATTCTTCGTGAATTTCTCCCCCGCGAGCGCGGTGGGTGGAAGCTTGGGAGAAAAATGCCTCAATGAAATTGCAAAGTCAGAAATTATCATTGTTCTAACAGCGAAGATGTGCATAACATTTTTTTCCCTCCATCTCTAATCTATCTCTCCGACTCGCGATATCTCTCTTGCATGCAGCATGATTGAGGAATCAGAGACAGAGATAGGAATATGAGCGAAGAAAAAAGTGTTGTGTGCTTATAATGCAATGCAATGGTGTTCATCATCGTTGCAATTAAAATTTATAAATTGTGTGTTGTATTTGGCTTTAAATGTTTAACATAACATCAGCTTCATGACCTCGACGTGGTCTCGTCAAAGTCACTCCATTTGTTTTGCATAGTTAGTCTCTTACACAACTATAGCTCAATAAAATAAAAATTGTAAGGTATAACTATTATACTCCACAATACAATTGTAATGGAACATTGGAGGTAACACTTCTGATACGTGGTTGAGTGATTATTCCCGGCAACAGGCAAAACCACCCAGAAAAATACCGTCGACAACCTAATGATGAAAAACAGTCTCTGAAGAACATCATTCCGCCACGAGAGTCGTCAATTTGTCGCTGTATCCATTTTTTGGGATTTCCGGGAATTTACATAATATGCCCAGACTCGCGTTGCCACGAGCGAAAAAGGAGTTTTATATGCGTTTTTGCCATTGAGTTTCATGTGCCAAGTACATCTGTGTGTTTGTCTCTCGGCACTCACATCTTCCACCGCCAAAGAGATTTTTCTCAAGGTGTCTTTGAGTTTTCTCGAAGGTCTAACACATAAAATGAGATTGTACTTGAAAACATTGAGGTAATGCTTGATTTTCTAGACCACAAGAAAATCAAATAAGGTGGTAAAACTCTTAAGTAACCATTTAAAATTCATTGGACTCGTTTTTTAAAAGCCAGATCAACGCAGAAGAAATTCAAGAGCAGAATTTTTTCACATCTTGTAGAAGAGCGTGTCCAAAATTTAAGGAGGGCATTTTATTGAGGGGGATTTTTCAAGAACAGAGATTTGAGATTTGTAATTAGGAGTTTATGACTTTTAGGAGATGCACAAATAGGCATCGAGCCGTCATAACACGTGAAAGCCAAAGTCAAAACATTAAAACACTTGAAAAAAAATTGCAAAGTTGCAAAAAAGCAATTTTTAGTAGTAAATAACGCAGAATGATTTGATAAATTTCATTGTGGCATTTTGGTAAATAAATAATGTGTTACTCATTTTTTCACACTTTAACGAGAAAAAGTAAGACATAAAAAATAAATAATAAGACCAAATAAAACATGATGGATAAATGTTTCGGGAATTGTTAAGTTTTATCGTTTTTCTGAATGATCCGGAAAGGGTTAATCCTTTGAGGTCGTCAGATCGTACGACCTGTATATAGAGAAAATAATTTTTCAATATTTGCTAAAATAAAAACTAATAAATTCCCGATTTACCAAAAAACCCGAAATTATTGTTTATTTTTTCCAAAACATATAATAGTAAAATCAATTATTTTTAATCGTTCATGAAATTTTGCGCGAATTCATGTAAATTTTGTGCAATAAATATCAAAATATTATTAAATAAACTAATTAATTAAAAGCAAAAAGATAAATAAACTTTTTATACTCTCATAACTATCAAAAAGCAAATTTTATACCAGTCCAGTAGAGGAAATAAAATTTAATTCACTTTATTTAATGTTTGTAAAGGACGAAATGTTTTTATTTTTTAAAGTTTTTTCGACTTCTTACTTTTTAATACCATTTATTCTCGTTTAGTACATAATATAAAATGAAGCTATAAAAATCATTAAACCCCTAACTAAATAATTCTTTGAGCCAGATAATTAGGATACCACTTTATTACGTGACTTGCCCGCTTTTCCCCTATACCTATATGAGTCTTAACTGAGAGAAACGCATTACTTTTCCTTTTATATGCCTATTTTCTTGTATATTGGTACTTTTAGGCACATGATTAAACCTCTATTGATAAATAATCGATTTGCTGATTCATTCATTAGTTCATCTTCCTGCTAAGCAGATTCCCTTGAATATATCTGTTGAAGACAAAGATTTGGAGACATTTATTTAGGAGACTCAATATTGTGAATTGATGTCTCTCTGAACATGAATGCCAATATTCTCTCAGTCGAAGACTTGCTCTTCAATGAGCACAGAGTGGCTATTTTCATCTGTTGGAAGAAAACTGCGTGTTTTCTGTTCGGGAAGGTCTCTCTGTGCAAAATTATCTGATGCACCACATCGCCTTGCATTGGATGATGGATGGTGATGAGGAAGAGGATGTTTGTCATTAGCTGATTTAGCATGTATAACATTTTGTGATGTTGTGAGTGTTCTTTGTTCCCATCATCTCCTCTGCAATTTTTTGGTACAATATGGAAGAGGTTTCTGACTCCTTTTTGGCGTCGAAGAGAGGAAAATTAACAATTGGCATCTGGACGACGTCGGTGGAGGGATTCTGGTGGGATTTTCACCCTCAGGGGTAGAAAACTATCGATTGTAGCGCCGCGATGGTTGAAAATGGTTGTCTCTCTTGTCGCAGCACTTCAACATGCTGCTGCTGATGATTTTGCCACCCTCGGAAGGTCTCGTCTATATATAGAAGCCCAGAGAGGAATGAATGTGTGTGCGACAGGGAGTTAAGAGAATCGAGGTCGTCGACGTTGCTGCTGGTAGTTTTTTTCTATACTCCCTGGCTCTTCATCGCAAGAAGTGACGCGATGAGGAGAAATTTTCCTCCGCCGAAGAGCGTCGACGTCAACGAAGCACCAATACAGGAAAGGTGCCTCGCAGGGGGGAGGGAAAATAGGAGAGAGGATTTTCACATTTGAGGGGTGAATTGAATTGGAAATCTCGGCCACCTTCTTCAGTTCAGAATTCCTCGAGCTCGTGAGCACATTGTGTGTCTGGTTGGGATTTGAATGCACAGTTGAGGAAAAATCCTCCATACCATTTGGAAGTCATCAAAAGACATTTTTCCGCGGAAATCTATTATTAACTCACCTGACTTTGTGTTTGGACTCTGTGAGCTCCCTTTACTCGTGTAGGTGTCGAGTGGATCAGTTTTATCAGAAAGCGATTCGAGTGTCTCCACCGTGAATTTAATACCTCATTGGTGTCCTTCAAAGACTTTTCTTTTCAAGACATTTTCTCCACATATAGTTGAGTTCTCTCTGTGGTTTCGCTGATAAGAGTGGTGGAGTTTTTTTTTTGCCTTACGGAGAGCCACGGAGCAACCGCAAAAGTGGCCACACAGCCACAAAAGTGCGACTGTGAAATAAAGTTGGAGGGAGAGTTTGTTGGTGAAGAATTTAAGTTGATATTTGTCCGGTGGAGTTGAGTGCATTCCCTGCGTGCAATTTTCCGCGCTAATCTCGAGGGTATATTTCTCGCGCGAGAGAGTCTTTATCAGCCATTGGCAACGGGGGAGGCACCTATTCATCAGCGATAAAACCCATCTTATTTGTTCAACACTCACTATAGAGAAATATGGTACGTGTAGGCGACAAAGAACAATTTTCTTCGACATGGTACCCATATTTTCCCCTTTGCAAGACTAAGTGGGCAGCCCTTTGGTACAATCTGTTTTTTTTCACTTGCTTCCCAAACCACTTAAGAGACCAGTTGAATTGGATTTAATTTCATAAAATTGTGCAAAAAGATTTTATCTCTCTCTCTGAAATATTAACGCAATTCCTTGTTACCTGCAGGCGCATCACCTGGCGTGGGTAGAGCACCTGAAACGCGAGGAAAATGGATGCCCCATCGATGGTGCAGCGCTCGGGGGACACTCTAATTGTGCGGAGTGTCGTGAGTGGTAATCAGTTGTTCTTGGACAATGGCCAGGCACATCCACCAGGAGACATCTCCCTCCCCCTAAACTACACGGACGAGTGCCTGGACGAGGCCATCGACGAGGAGAGCATCGAGGAGGATAGCGAAGAAGCCCCACCAGATCAGGGTGTGAAGGACGAGGAGTTGCCCCAGTGCAAGATTAAGAGGAACTACTCCTGCAACAGCTGCACATACTTCACGCAGAATCCGCGGCTCTATCTCACGCACTTGCGGGACAAGCACGGCGAGAAGATCGTGATCAACGAGTGCAAGCACTGTCTATACGCCTCCAGGCACTACCAGAAGCTTGTCCGGCACATGAAGATGGTGCACGGATCCACGGAGGGTCTCGAGGAGCACCATCAGTCCCGAAAGCGCGCCCACCAGATGATCCGGGAGATCAAGAAGCGCCGCGTGACGTCGGAGGAGATCATTCCGCCAACAGAGTCCGAAGAGGCGGCGGCCCCCTTCGGGGCCACAAACACCCACAGCGTGGCGGAGCTCAATAAGCTGCTCAAGTGCAGCGTCTGCGACTTCACGACGCTGAGCAGGAGCCAACTCACGGATCACGAACGCAATGACCATATCAAGACGAAATTCTTCAGATGCAGCAAATGCAGCTACGTGACCCACATCAAGGCGCGCTTCAGCAAGCACGTGAAGTACCATTCCATGCCGATGATCAAGTGCATGATGTGCGACTTCCGGACACCCTACAAATGGAATCTCGACAGGCACATGAAGAATCACGGCGGCACGGGACCCTTTAAGTGCGCCGCGTGCAACTTCACCGCCGACATCAAGCAGAGCCTCACGGTGCACGAGATGAACCATCACGTGCCGCCGGTGGGACATGCCTCGGGGATGAGCATGCACAGGCGGAAGAACAAGGTGGGCGGAACAGATGTGCCAGATGATCCAGCAGATGAGCTCATGTACCGCGACAATGCAGATTCAGACATGGTGAGTCAGTTCTTTTTTATCCTTTTTGAATTAAAATGAATTTTTAGAAATAATTTTATTTTGAGTAGGTAGGTTAATTAAAACGAAATTCTAATTAGGTATAAAAATATTAATCAATGTTAGAAATTTTTTATACCTTTTTGCAATTAAGAATTTCAAAACAAACTTGGCGTCTCCATTTGAATCTTTACACTTTTTATTAGTTTATAAAACAAGACGATTACAAGTTAATTTAGCTTCGTATTTCTTTTGAAAAGTTTTTTATCTCCTTAAAGAATAAAAGTTAATTAGGTGCCACCTGTTTTTATAAAGTTTCCGAAAATATCTTGAGCTTTTGTAATAAAAAAATTGAATAAAAACTTAAGCATGAATAAAACTTAACTTAAGCTCACTACTGAGTTCTTTTACAAACTTTTCAAGCTTTTCAATAAGTTTTTTAGCTTTGAAAATTTTTTGTTTAGCTTCTAGAAGAATTTATGAGCAGTTAAAAGATATTCTTGGTAAATGTTTAAAAGCTTTTATAAATTTTTTGAAACTATCCTACCTAAACGTAACTACCTACTTTGTAATTGCTTTTAATTGCTTGTAAATTCTTAAAAATAGCTTTACTTTAAAAATCTTGTTTATATTCTACAAAACATCTTTAAAATGCAATTTTTTCCCTTTTCTTTTCACAGAACTTTGATGAATCCCTCCCATTGATTGCGAATAACAACAATCGGGATGTGAAGCCCTTCAATTCGGATATGGTGAATGATTCTGGCTTCCTCTCATCCGCCCTCTCAGATCACACAGTATCCCCACCGTCTGGTGTGAAGAAGGTGCCACGACCAATTCCCAATCTCATACCCATTCAGAATGCCTCCACCGCCCTCAATCTGTCCGTGAGTCGCAAGAGCGAATCCGGGCAGTCAATCAATGATCTATGCGCTAATTCCTCCACGAGCGCCCTTAAGGATTTCGCCTCCCTCTTTGCTGGCGGCAAAGAGATCTTCTCTGAGTGCTCGCTGAAGTGTGAGGCGCCCCCGCAAATGTCTCCCTCATCGACGCACTCCTTCAAGAAGAAGCACGCGAGCTTCTTCGACAAGTTGCGTGAGAGATGCGTCACGAATTCCGGCGTGGGCACAAATATGACGTGCTCATGTGGGCACGTGTCGAAGTGCTTGTCGGAGGCGCTCATCCACCAGGACTCGTGCAAGAAGCAGGAGAGCAGTCGTAAAAGTACGTCGCCCATTAATCTGAGCATGAATGTGGGCTCCACGAGATGCCAGATCTGTCGTCATCGCTGCAAGTCCAGCGCCGATCTCATTGCCCACATGCAGACTTGTATTGAGCAGAAGAGCACAGGAGGGGAGTCCATGGAGGATTCAGTGTCTGAGGTGGATAATTCGGACAAGGGAGAGGGTCAGGATGAGGATGGAGCGGATGATGCGTCCAGTGACAATCAGAAGGAACCTCATCCGATGGAGAATGTAGTGTTTGTGTGGAATAAAATGCCTGATCATCCGGATCAGCAGTTCGTGGCGGCGAAGCAGGAGCCACAATCCAATGCATCGGAATCTGAGCCCGTCTCTCGGGATGATCCCAACACGTACTGCGGCGTTGAGACAGCGCCTGGATATGGAGAAGTGACCAAGAAGATTCAGAAGGTGGAGGAGCAACAGACACCGAATTCTTGTCTCAAGAAGGTCTTCAAGTGCCCTCATTGCTCCTTCTGGGCATCCACAGCCTCCCGCTTCCACGTCCACATTGTGGGTCATCTCAATAAGAAGCCCTTTGAATGCTCACTGTGCTCTTATCGCTCCAACTGGCGCTGGGACATCACGAAGCACATCCGACTAAAGACAATCCGTGATCCCTCGCACAAAACAGCCCGAGTGCTGATGAATGATGAGACAGGACGAAGAAACTACACCAAGTACAACAGATATATCACGTTGATGAAAGTCACGGATGAGGATGGAAATCTCAAGCTGATGAAATCTGGTGAGATGACTCCGCACCAGGAGGCCGCCCTCCAGTCACCCAATCTCAGTGTCAGCGGCAAGACAACTCCGGATTTTGCGATGCTGAAGAAGCTGAATCAGAATGAGAATCTCCAGGTGGCGCCGGTGCTTCAGGATGCACCGCCTTTTGTCACGATCGCCTTCAAGAATCTAGAGAAGAATAATCTCCTCTCTGTCCAGGATCTCCCGTTCATGATGACCACCGCTGGGGTGACGAGTGAGAGCATTGCCGAGACCTTCGGAGCACTTACAGCCAAATCCACCAATAATCTCGAGAGTGAGAGCAAGAAAACCCTCTTCAAGTGCAAGAAGTGCCAATTCAAGTAAGGATTTTTAATTTAAAATTTAAATTGTTAATCCCTAATCCTCTCTGCCATTGAATTGCAGGCACGCTAATCGCGAGACTGTGTTGGCGCACGTGAAGAGACACTACGAGGAAGCGGGTCTCGTGCTGGACAACAGTGCCTCATGTGGTGACAAGAAGCCCCTCATCGGACTGCCTGATGACTTGAAGCAAGTGCTGACGGGTCCCAAGTGTGAGGCCCTTGTGGCGCCGCAAATGCCGGCGGCCGCAATGGTGCTGATACCCAGCAATAATAACAATACAAAAACAAATGAGAACGGTGAGCTGGATGAGGCAAGTTCTGGGGGTACTACGGTGATGCCTGGCTGGCGAGGTGCAACAGCATCATATCGCTGTGGCCATTGTCACCAGGTTTCAAATTGGAAGCATGTCATCCAGGTATATACTAACCAATATCATAATTCAGTGAAGGTCTGACCGAAACTCTTTCAATTGGAGAAAAAAAAAACAAAAACTATCCTCTATATTTATCTTCTTTATTCTTTATCATAAAATGCAAAAAAACAAAATGTCTTCCATGAACAAAGAACAGTCACATCTTCACTGGAGTCTATCATAAATGGCTTTAACTAAAACCAGAAAAAGGGATTCTTTCTTGATTATTTGATCTTTTTTATAGAGTCAAACTAAGGAAAGTACAAGAATTTTATTATCTCCCACTACTTTTTTTCCCCACATGAATTTGTTAGGGAGAAAATAATTTCACTTTTGGTTCTGGGCTTCTCTTAATTTGAAGTAATTTTTAACTTTTTTGGATTTTATCAATCCGAAGTAGGGCTCTAAATTTTTATATTTTAAAATAATTTTCAAGAAAAAGGTCAACGAAAGGGTAAAATCTTGATTTTGAATGAACAATTTTTCAAAATTTTCTTCAAAATTTTTCAAAATAAAGATTTTCAAGATTTTTTCATTTTTAATTTTCTACTTTTAAATGAGGTTTTTGCAAAAAACCTCATCTCATCATAATCTTATCTTTGAAAGAAAATTTTTTTTTAACTTTTAAATAATCATGCAGTTATTTTGGACTTAGAAACCATGATTTCTATTCCAGATCAGGTAGTAACGCTATCGTTCAAGTTGGAAATCATTGAAATTTCATTCAAAATTTTAATTAATCAAAGACAAAATTTGTTACCAGTGTAAAATATGATAATTTTTTTATTTCTTGCAGTTTTCTTTACAATTTGTTGCCCTTTCTTGAAACTTGTTTCATTTTAGAGCCCTACATCCAACATTTCTTCATCTTGGTCCTCATTTCGTATGCACAAATTAATATTTTTGGGGTTTTTGGAAGCAATTATATAATTTTTTATTTCTGTTAATCTATCACTAATTCGGGTGCACCCAGTAAAACTGATTAGATAAAAAAAAAAGGTTCTCTCAGTAACAAAAAAATGGGTAATAACCACTGAGTGAATTTTAGATTCTCTCTAGAATTGCCTCTTTTGCAAATAAATTTAGAGATTATGGAGTAGGTTTATTTGCTTAAAGACTTTTTTTATTTATTTATTCTTTACTTAAAGATTGAATTACTGAATGGGCTGTATTGGTTCTTTTATCATTTCAGCGTCACTGTCGATTAAAGCACAATGGGGATATACAAATTGAATTGATGGAGGCAAATGGGAAGGTGGCACTAAGGAAGATCACGACCAGCACTCAAGTACCTGCACCAGCGATTAATTCATCGGTTCAGGCCACACCGGAGGTGGACAAGGGTGAGCCGGCGGAGGAGATGAGTGCCCTCAAGTGCCATATTTGTCCCTTCAGTGTGTCCGGGAAGGAGGGTGAGGTGTTCCGGAAGCATATGGTGAAGCACACGGAAGAGGCTTCAGATTCCAAGGATGAACAGCCAGGAGAGGGAAAATCCAGTGAGAAGGGGGAGTCAAAGGGAGCAGCGGCTCCTCAGGTGATCAAGAGCAAGAGATACAACTGTACAGCTTGTCCCTACGTGACGGATAGCAAGTCTCAGTTTGTCTACCACAAATCCTTCCACAAGCCACGCGGGGAGCAATTCAAGTGCACCTACTGCACCTACAATGTCACGAAGAAGCACCTGTTGAATCAGCATGTGAAGCTCCATCGGGTTGAGGAGGCTCCTGCTGAGGTATCGCGAGATACTCAGAAGATTCAGGAGCCAGAGCCTCAGGTGGTTGAGAAGGCGAAGATCACTCTCCCAGTGGCGGATGTTGAGATCCATGAGGATCGCCGGACTCTGCATTTCTGTGACAAATGTCCGGCGAGATTCTTATGTGAGAGAGAGTTGAAGATCCATGGAAAGACTCACGTAGCTGGAATGCCTTATCGATGCACTCTGTGTTCATTCTCCACGCGCCAAGAGTCTCTCCTGCAGGCGCACTCGATCGTCCATGGGGGAGAGTATCAGGAGGAGACAAAGGATCTCGAGCAAAAGTACAAGATTTCCAGTGAGAATCCCAAACCTATCTTGACCACTTCCAAGATTGAGAATGGCCCTGAGGTGTGGATTGTCAGTAGTCTGATCCCTCCAGTGACTCCCGAGGAGGATCATGAGGCGCAAAAGGAGCAGAAGATCACGAGAAATTGCCCTCATTGTCCGTTTGTAGTGATTCTAACGGCGGGAAATGAGGGAAATGGGGAGAAGCAGTTGGAGGATCACATTCAGCATCATGGAGGGGCTTCCAGTGGGAAGTATCGGGTGTTTTGCAATTTCTGCGATTTTGCCACAAACACAGAGAAAGCCCTGAAGGAGCACACAAAGTGGCACTTTGCGGCGTCCAAGAAGAAGAATCACAATGTTGAGTTCTTCACGAAGATCGAGAATGTGCAGATTCACAAGGATGTGGGAGCAGGAGAGGAGGAGGGATTGATGGAGAAGACTGAAGAGGACAAATTTGGCACGAATATCTTTGATGAGCAGAGAAATCCACTGGATACATCGCGATCACCACTGGCGGAGGAGAATAAGATCTATATCAATTTGAAAACTGGTGAGATCATCAAGAAGCACGCGAGTAGATTCTAAAAACTCTAAAAGCTCTTAGCTAATTTATGATTCTATGAAAAATTCTAGTTAATTTCTTTATTTTCTTTATGTTTCTTCGTATTTTATCGATCTTGAATTAACTTGGTTTTTGAGAAGAAAGAAAACCAAATCAATTTTTAATTTATGTTTGCAATATTTTCTTCTTTTAATTTAACTTTGTACATTGAAATTTCCATTGAGAGTTTATTCTATTCATTTGTAACTTTACAAATTACATGGGCCATTACCAATAATTTATTTTTGAAATATTTTATTGTGGAAAATTGCGGAAGTGAAAGGGAGGGTGTGTGGATGAAGTTCAGGGGCGTGATGTGAATTTTGTGAAGATCACAGTATAGTTTTTAGTTTAATAAATAAACAAGTAAAAAAGGAAAAACCATGTAACATTTCACCAAATCACAATTGAAGTCATTTTTATTAGGAAAAGAGAAACTATTTTTGTGTCATTGTAATAACGAAAAAATTACCATTTTACCATTTAAACAAACTATTATTTAAAATGAAGCAAAATAATATAAAATATTAAATATATTTGTTTTTTTTTTCTTATTAATTCAATTAATATACCTTTACCAATAGAATATTTTAGAAGTGATTAGTGAAATTAGCAAAAGGAAAGAGGATATTTTAGTGAACGTCGTGATTTAGGAAATGCTTTAACATGTTAGGATGAAAAATAAATAAAAAAAGAATATTTTACCCACATGAAAAAATTCACGAAAGAAGTACACAATATAAACACATGGAACCAATTAGGTGGAAAATAGTTTTGAGAGGTGGTTATATATAATAAAATTCACACAATATGTAGAGGAAGAAAAAAAGGAAAAAAATCAATTATCTCATTTAAATTATGATAGGAATATACAAAAAAAGGATGAAATGTAGAATGTAGTGAACACAAAATAAGATAAATTTTTACCAAAGCATTTTTGCCAAATGAATCCTAATGTATAAGTGAAATATTTAATATATAGACGTACAGGAGATGTATAAATTACAAATTATATACGCGGATGTTTGGTAAATAAACTCGCATCACACATCAAAATTTATTTGTTTTTATTTTGGAAGACGCAAAGAGGGATTAAATCGATTAAATAAATAAAGAATGCCTGGTCGATTGACTTGAGAAATGTTTCTGGAAACCCGAGAATTCCTTTCAAACACGTGAATTCAGCATTTTCTCATTTTTCTGTGTTATTTTTAAATAGATAATTAGAATTAGAGCATCAATTTTCCCTTCTTTCTAGAAATCCAGAAATCTTTTCCCCGCAAACGGTTACTTTATTCAAATTCTTGCCATAACGACTGTCCCAAAGTGACCCAAACGAACCATAACCGTGTGACAGCTGCATCGGGAAATTTGGCAACGCCGCAAAAGAATTCGGCATCTTGGAGAGCGAGAAAGTGCATCAGTGAGTTTGATTGAAAATAAGCCAATTTTCCCGGAAAATACACATTTCTTCGCCAATATAACAAGGTAAGTACCTCTAGAGTTGTAATAACTATAAATTCAAGTGATATTTTGCTGTCATCTGAGTGAAAATCCGCCACAAATCCACGCAAACAATGGATTCCAAGTGGTAAAAAAAAGTGATTTCTCAGATTTTCCTCTGAAAAAAGGGCTCTTTGCGAGGGGGTTTTGAGTAGTTGGGGCGCTTTCACGTTGTCCGGGAATACCCCAAGTGGTGCCGCAGTCTCCCATTTGACATTTACTCATGCTTTTTCTAGATCAAAATGGGCAAAAAGAAGCGTGATAATGTCTCTTCTGACTCGGAAGGTGAAAATGAGTACCAGGTGGAGTCCATAATAGATCGGCGTGTTAAGAAAGGAAGAGTGGAGTATTATATCAAGTGGGAGGGCTATTCACCCGATGAGAATACCTGGGAACCCATCGACAATCTTGATTGTCAAGAATTAATCGAAGAATTCGAGGCGGCCCGCGGGAACTCCTCCAAGGATGAGCCGAAGGACACTCCCAGCAACACAGTAAGTCGATTTTTGCTTCCTAAGTTAATCTCTTGACTAATCTCTAGTCTCTTCTTCAGAGCCAGAAGACCAAGTCTCGCAAGACGAAGCGCAAGACGGAGGATGATGACTCTGATGAGGATAGCGGCGCACCCAGGAAGTCCCGGAAGTCCGCATTGAGCTCCGATGAGAGTGACAAGGAGGATGAGGTGGCGTCAAAGAAGGAGAAACCGGAGAAGGCCAGCAAAACGAAGAAGGCCAAAAGCGCTGATTCGGAACATCACAGGGCAAAGAATGGAGACTCGAAGGATCTCGTCCCGGAAACAATTCTCGGTGCTACGGACATAAATGGGCCCCTTATGTTCCTCATCAAGTGGAAGGGTACCGATAAGGCTGAGCTGATTCCCGCTAAGGAGGCCAATGTGAAGTTTCCACAGGCGGTCATCGCCTTTTATGAACAGAGACTCATATGGCACTCCGTTAAGGATAAGAGCGGGGATTAAGGATGTCGCCTACATTATTTTTATTTTAAAAACCAGCAAGACTCCGGGTGAAGAATTTTTTGAAGTAAGTTCTCTAAGATTTTGAAATACTGTGTTGTTTTTTTTATGAGAAACAAGAAGTAGAGAAATCCTTTCCATGATCAAAAAAAACAAATAAACGACCGGAACTTGCTTGGAACGTATTTTAAGTTTCCTTTCTCGTATATCCACGATATCCATCTGGTTCTGGGATAAAGACGCATTATGAAATCCAATCCAATTCACTCAATCCCAAGTGGCGTAGTAAGGGAGTGCCGATGGGGCTCCAAAATTCGGCATTCCGTTTTTGATTTTCATATTTTTTCGATTTTATTGTTAAGAAGAAAAACTTTAACACTTCATTGATCACACGAAACCCATGAAACAGAGATCGTGATTTCAAATTTTATCTTTGAAAGCGTAAGAAGTTATTATAGAAAAGGTTTTTATTTTATAAATTGTCATTTAAGGATTATTGACCTAAAAAAGTTTTGTTGATTTTATTTTAAACTTTCATTTTGGGATGAATTTTTGCTTGCCATTCCGGAAGTTATGAACCTTGACTACGCCAATGCCCAATCCCGATAGAAATTAAATAAAACTAACTATATGCAGCATTATCAATAGATGTTTTGTCCTTTAGCCCAGAATAAACTGAAGAAGGAATTCATCACATGAAAAATTCTCTAAATCTTTCTCTCCCTGTAATTGACACGAGATGGGAGACATTTTCCGAATGGGATAGTGTCTCAACATTCCCCTCCCCCATTTGGATTTCTTAAACTCATGAATGGAAAAAGGTTGATAGAATCTTATTAATTAACAGTATAAAATATTTAGATATTAATATTGAATTGAATCCATATTGTCTAACTTTGGGAGAATTGAAATTGTTTTGTATTAAAACTTATTCAATGAAAAAAGATAAAGTTGTTTTGCATTTCTTGGAATTTTACGAAGTTTCAGGATGTTTAAGATGCTTCAATGATATTCTTCCACAATTCCAGGTTTTTGAAATATTCTTATGTTTCTTTAAAGTACAAAAAAAAATTATCAAAAT
Source organism: Phlebotomus perniciosus (assembly GCA_918844115.2). Taxonomy (NCBI): domain Eukaryota; kingdom Metazoa; phylum Arthropoda; class Insecta; order Diptera; family Psychodidae; genus Phlebotomus; species Phlebotomus perniciosus. Next base: position 32,493 of record CAKKOB020000300.1, on the reverse strand, counting down.
GGAGAATTCCGCGATCTAATCCTTTATTTTGGCACAAAAAGGTAAGACTTTGTTATATTTCACCCCCCACTCCAACAACCGCCATTTTGAAACACCCCAAAATCTTATTTCTTAAATAACTCGGACCCTAAGGCACAGATCGGTTTCAAATTTTAACATGATGTTTCTCAGATCAGGACGTTTCCAAAAATTGGTCATAACAGATCCTAGGTGTAGCCAGATCCTAGATATTAGGATCCAAAATTTAAATTCAAAACTGACCACTTTTTAGAATAGTTTTAAAAAATGCTACAACTCCCCAATACATCGGAAGTTCATCTAACTGTCGCTAGTGGCACTAAAATCGGAAAAATTTTCAGTCATTCAAAGTCGAACGTCTCGAGAACGGCCTTATACATTTTCTCTAAATTTCAGTACGTTTTTAATGTAAGCCTCATCAGTAGATCATGCAGTTACAAAAGTCGCTGTTGGATTCCAAATACGGTCCCATTTTGACTTTAGTCCATATCACCAAGTCCAAAGGGAATCCCAGGAATCTTTTCCAAGCTAAGCTTGAAATATCCTATTTATTTCCTTAAATAAATAAGAAAAATGAAACGGAATTTACAGTTCAAACCGATAAATTTTGGAAAAATAATTAAATAAAGATATTTGGATCATCTTGAACGGCCCATTGTGTAACCGAACATTAAGAAAATTGATGTTATGCTGCATGAGTTTTAGTTGTAAGATTTTTTTTACCACAAAATCTATAAAAGAGACCAAAAATCTACTCATTCGCTGAAAATTAAATCAATTCTGACTTTATATCATTTTTAATGACAGAAAAGTATTAATTTACATCATATTTTCATGGCACTAAAAGCAATTTTGTTGCTCTTTCATGTTCGCTTTAAAGAGGAGCAACACTGTAATCCAATGAATTTCAGCTATGAATAAGAACTTTTCCTCTTTCCAACTGTTAGAAATTATCTTTCTTGAGCACTTCACGAAACTCTTGTGCCTCGAATTGCCATAAACTGGCGATTGTGGAAGATTTAGGGACTCTCTCTGGTGGTGCTCGAGTGTGTGAGCGGGCGAAAAAGGTGGGAAGTGTAGGATGATAAAGATGTGAAGGAGTCCAAAGTGATATTGGACGATGGTCACAATTTATTTTGGTCCGCCTTGGGCCATAAGACAAAAGCTCCGCGCAATGAAAGTGCCACCCGCAAAAGTCACACACTGTGCGGAGAAAATCGTTGGCACACGTTTAACCTCATGAAGAATTATGTTGGCTGTATATATTTATTTATTTATATACGCACACTCAATATTCCAATCTCACGACAGAGTGTTGGTGAGGAAGATTTTCACTTTGCTTGAGATCCACGACGAGGATCTACATCCAGTTGCTATCCACTGCACGACCGTTCAAGTTGTCCCTGCACGCGGGTGAGCCCCACCAGTAGAGCCTCCTCCTTGTGCATTTGAACCCCTTCTTGTGACATCCATCCCGGATCCTCCAACTTCTCCCCTTTTGCAACCGGCGAGAGAAACCCAACCGAAAAAATGTAAGAAAATTATATCCACTTTTTTTGGCGCGCATTTTCGGGATTTATTTCTGTGAGAATCTCAATCGTTTTGCAGCAAAATGCATGAGACAAGCAGCCTTATGATCACCTACATGATCCTCCTGCTGCTCCTGGCCCTCCTCTGGATGCTCTATGCTGGTGTCTTTTGAGCCACCAGACAGTGCTTAGACAATGTGTGCTTTAGTTCCCTTTCTTTCAATCCCAATTTCCATGGATGGAGCGGCGATGCAGAAAAATGTGAGTTTTTTTATCTTTGGAATCTTCTTCCCAAGGAAACTCTCTTCAGGCATTCCTCAATCCTCGCGGGAAAAAATATGATATTGACAAAAATACTCTGCACCGCGTGACATTCACACTTTTCAGCTTGACTAAGAAAATCTCATTTTTTTCCTCACACACTCTCTGCCTTCTCCTGCACGAAAATAGTTGTTTCATCCAGGAGACATAATATGAAAGATTGGCGTATTGCCGAGAAAAAGTGAAAAATTGTAATCAATCTTGTCTTTTTTTTGCCACTTCCACCCACTTTATTAGGAATGATTGACACTCTTACCAGAGAATATGAGAAATATAATTAATTGGGAATGGGTTTCCCATTGGGTGAAGAAATCAGGTGGAGTGTCTCACGCATCGGAGATCAAGGAGTGAAATGTGTCAGGAGATTCTCCCAAGTATTTCCACTCAATAAATCACTCCAGTCTGTGGTCAATGATGGTATCATTGGGCTATTTGTAGGAGGAGAGAATTGGAAGATATAATAGGGAAATTAATTTGAAATGTTAGCACAATTTATGAATTTTGAATATTTTTTTTTAATTTGATAATATTCTTTTTCTAAAAAATGATAATATTCTTTTTCATTTACACATTCTGGCGGAAAGAAATATTCAAAGCTTACAAAGATCTAATGATTGAACAAGTGACTAATACGCTAATTATGATTCAACAAACAGATAAAATCACTTTATCAATATTGATTATTTAATTTTTTAATTATCACAAATATTTCTCAAGATTAAATAATTAATCATTCTTTAAACAACATTTATATTGACTTCATAACTCTGTGAAAAAACTTGAGTTCTTCCAGGATCGATGAGTCATAGAATAGACTAACTTCTGATAAAAATTTAATGATAAATTAAAACTCATCCACCAAATATAATCCACTTGTATATCCAATAAACCGTTATTTGCGGAAGTACCGGAAATAGTTGAAACACGTATAATTGCAAAACATGATTAGGGTCAAATCATGTCTTAGGTGCAACGTTTCCTTGCTTATGGAGCCCCAAACTTTGATTTTTTGAGATTTCAAGAATTGCGAAATCGCTTTTGCAAATCTTTCTTCAGATTTCGCAGTTTTTGGAGACTCTAAAACTCAAAATTTGGTACTATTATTGAACTGCTCTATATAAGACATGCCGTGACCCTAGTACGGATAAGTAGCCCAAAATTCTTGGGAAATCACCTGTAAATATGTTTTAAAAAACGATGTTTCAAAGCAGCCCTAATTAAAATTCATTTCAATCGAACAAACTGAAAAAAAATTTAAGGCATTACAGGGTACTCAGGGGTATCATCGATCAGCTCCTTATATCGATCAAGCCATGCTTTTTATATGGCTTGATTGATAATATCCGCGTAAAAAGCTTAAAGTGGATGAAAGGGGTTGCTCCACCCTATATCTAGAAAAATTACGATACCGACATGTTTTGAGTAAAAGTTTCTATTATTTGATTATTTATAATATTACGTAAAAACTTCTCTTAAAACAAGCTCTTTGGAAACTGGAAATTTGTTTGCAACGCAAATATTTTGTCCTCGGAATTTTGTTATTTATTTATCTTCTGATTAGATAGAATCATCTAATTAATATTCCGTTAACTGATGTTCTAGCAAATATCTACGAAAACAATATCATTATGTGTAAATTTTGTTTGAAGAAGATATATACGATAACGTATAACTATATAGGGGATAGTCGAAAAATTGGCGGCTTAAATACTCTACGTTAATTTCCTAATACAATACAATAATATCAAAGGGCAATATAACATTGAATTAAAAAAAAAACATCTTTTATTAAAGGCCAAATAAATATCGTTTTATTAAATTCCCAATACTAATAACTCTAATTATTTATTATCATTAAAATCTTTGACGTCACTATATTGAACATTCTTCTCTCAACATTGGACACGGGTATATAATCTGTCGACATTTTGAAGATCACTCATATACTTTCCCCAGTCTTTAATATTTTAGCAAATTGGGGTGTTATGGGTGGACTTGGGAGCCGATTTGTACGCAAATTTATGAACTCCCGTGTCACAAGACGTTGAACAGGATGGCAGAGAAATTCCGTGGCGTTTACAATTTATATGTATGACGTGTGAAATTGAAAGAGATCGCCGCCGAATGCCATAAAGTATTTTTCATCCAGGCGGATTATGATTTAAAAATATCCGCGCCGGCGGTCTCGCGGAGGATGCTGTCAATTGGGGGCTCGCGCGGTGGGGATCGAGGCCGCCGGAGAGTGATGATGATCCGATCGGGGGCAAGGGGGGGCAGGAGTGCGCCCTATATTCCCGCGGCGTGCTGAAAGAGCGACGCGGCGTGCAGAAAATTTTGCGCCAAACTCCGTGGATGATCAGTGGGTGGGATTCACGTCGTCCGGGAACTCATCATATTTTTACGAGACTATCCAGTCATTCTTCGGCAGTCAATTGAAACGGAACATTGTAATCTGCGAGTTCCCGGACAATTTACTCGCATATTCTTGCTTGCATTCGCTTTTCTCGCGGCCCGATCGACCGACTGTGAGTAGTTGGACAGGATTCATAGGTTTTCGCGGTTGAGCGTTATTTTATTTTATCACGATTTTCCAGGAGGAAAAATGAGTGAAACCAGGAATTTGATGACTACTTTTCTCATCCTAACCATCCTTCTCCTCCTCTTGTGGATCTTCTACTCTAGTGTTGCGTGAAAATAATTCACCAATCGTCAAGCATTTTCGGGTAAAGGTTTTTGTTTTATCCTTTTTATTCATTAAGAGGAAAAGTGATTGATTTTGAGAGAAAATTTGTGAACAGAAGAAAGAAGCTTCCTCTTCGGAAATGTTGTGTTAAATATTTAATGCACTTCATGTGTGCATCCTCTGCAGAAATGTAGTGAGAGAACCTAAAATTAGTCGGAAGTTGCAATATTGCTTAATTATCTCAAGATTGTGCACTGAAATGCGTGAAAAGTGGAAACACTGACGTTGGGGCATAATTGAAATTTCCCAGATTTTCTGAGATATTTCCACAGTCAGTCAATCTTCTATACAATAATATGTCTTCAACCCAGTTAATGTTAATAAAACGCGTTTACATGTGGTTAAGAGAAACAAAGTTAGAAGATGAAAAACGTTAGAAATGATGTCGATTGAGTGATCGTAAATATTGGAGAATGTGCAAATGTTAATTGATTTTGTGATATTGCTTTTCTATTGAACTGCGGTAAATTTTTGTTTTATTTTAGAGGTTTGAGGTCAAAACGGTCAAACAAGATCAAAAAGAAGAACTAGATTGGGATTTATTAAAAATATCCTTTAAAGTTATTCTTTAAGTTTAGAGAAGAGCAATGAGAAGAATAAACCAGCTCACGTAATTTCTTATTAATTTTTTTCTCATTTTAAGTTAATTCTTCTTAAAATACTGAACTCACTGATATTTTTTGATTGTACAAAAAAATTAAACAAATTTCCAGAAGAAATAAAATTTGAAGAAGAAAATTTTGAAATATCTCCATATAAACACCTCAAAAGTGAGAAATTTGATTCAGTCCTAAATATTTTAAAATTAATTCCATTTTTCTAAACTTAATCCCTTAATCCTGTATCTACTCTAAATTCTATTTAATAATACTTAGGTACTTATAGTTCTGTCACACGGCAATCTTTCGGTCAACAGATTGTTACTGTTCAAAACTTATTAATCGCATTTTCTAGTGGAAAATTATCAATTTCCACTCATATCCAGTCTGTTTTATATTTGTGTAAAAACTCTTAGAATTTTTCAGAAAAACTTGATAGAATTGCGGAAAAAGTCGTTCAATCGAATCAGGAGATTTTAAGTAGTGAAGTAATTGAATTGAGTAGATAATTTTAGCAATTTCTAATCCCTAAATTCTGTAAAAGTTCATTTTTCTTTTGTAAAATTATTGATAATTCTGTAAAGTTGGATAAAATCAATCTATTTTTTTTTATTTTCGTATAAGTTTTATACATTTTTAACTTCTTTTAAACAATAACTTATCAGATAAGTTCTAGAACTAAATGTAATTTTTATCTATTAAAAATTTCACTTTAAATTCAAATCTTTTCAAGAATTGGGCCTTTTCTCTGCATAACTTCTGTAGACATTCTTCATCGAATAAACTTATCCTGAATATCGAATAACAAAGTCATAAGAACTTTTTCAATCGTCTCTATATTTCATATTCTCATCGACAGATTTAAATCCACCAGTTTAATTCTCAATTGATGCTCGTGAGTGTCGTTAAAGCGAGCCACAAATCACCGAAATGAGGTGATCATAAAAATTGGAGGTCTTTAGTGAAGCGAAATAATTAATAAAAATTTTGATGGATTTTTATCATGGCGTGCGAAGTGAGAGAAAAAACAGCATGTAGCTCATCTTTTTCTTGGCAAACACAATTTCTCAAGCATTTATTTACATCGCGTTTTTTTTACGAGGAAAACTATAAAGAATTATAACGAACAAATAGGAGAAGTGAGAGAGACCCCTAGTAAAAATATCTCTGGACACCGCATGAGGGGATTCTTTTTGGTCTCTCATTTTGGTTGTTGTTGTAAATATTCCCACCCACGCGACTAACATTTTTGCGTTTCTCCTCTGCGTTTTTTGATATGAAAATCTGCGGTATTTTTAGATAAATTATTGTTTTCTTCTTGCGAGCATGCGATGAGAAATCCTTTGCAGCTAAACCACTTGAGAATATTACGCAATTTTTTTCTTTATACTTTTATGTTCGGAATTAGAAGACAGGGAGTGAAAGAAAAACGATGAGAGATGAAACACACACTCGAGACAGAGGTTGAAATCCAAAATTATTAATTTATTAATAAAAATGAGGAAAAAAATGGGAGAAGGGGCGAAGAAATTTATTTCGAATGAGTGTTGAGAATAAAATTATTCTCTAACTAAATAAGATTTGCCCGTTATCTATTTTCAGATGATGTAGCCATCAAAGAGGGAGGACGGAGGGTGAATTTCCCTCCCATCCATGGGAATGTTTGGTCATCCACATATATATCGTCAAACATCTCTTTTTTCTGTTCGTCATGCCGAAAAATCAACATAATCCTCTAACCATCCGATAAAATTTGCTGATTTCGTACTAACAAAACTTGTGTCTGGGAAATTTATATTCAATATGCATATTTAATAACACAACAACAAGGAAAAAAAACTTCATTAGTGTCTTTGGGTAAACATAGCTAAATGCGTTCTTTTTGAGAATTTATTGGAAAACAGCACAGAAATCTTTGTAACTCGTTGGGAGGAAAAACAACCGAAAAAATGGACATCACAAAAAAGCCAACATCTCACAGCTTTGTCAAAAAAAAAGATGAAAAGAATGGTTAATTTTTTTCTAGTCTATAATTCTATGTATTTTGTCACTAGGTTAATTAAGGCACATTTATAAATTATGTAAATTATCACTATATAGTTGAGTTAAAATATGGGATATACTCTTAGATTAATTACATGTCACTTATATATACATATAAATTTTTTGGAGAAAATAAATGTAGAGAAGCATTTAAAACGAGGGATATACTATTTTTGTAAGATTATATATTTAGGCCTAAGAGAAGCCAATAGAAATACAAAAAAATATTGCTATTCATATTGTTATATACAAAAAGGAGAAAGAGAAAGAAAGAAGTGGTGAAAGCAGTGTTCTGTGTACGACGAAATTCAAATGAGAGAAAGAACAACCATTTTTTTGAGAATGAATTTCAAATAAAAGCGGTCTGTCTGAATTCTCCGTGTTTGTTTATTCGCACAGCTTTTTATAAATATATGTTCTCATGATTGATCTCCTCTATATTCTGCATCGCTTCTATTCTTCTGCACAATTACCGTGACGTCATGGTTTCAATGTTGTCATTCTTATCTTGCTTGAGCTGCGCATAATAATCCTCCGAGAGACCGGAATTCATCCTTGTGGCAATCATGAGTCTCACCCACTCGGGCACCATCTTCATAAAAGCGTACTGAAAGAAGAGAAAAGGTCATCGGTTTAGTACATTTACAAAGTCTCTTCTTGTCTCGCAAATTTCATGAGAAGATAATTGAGAAATCTGGTTTAAAAGTTTGTCTGCTGTAAACACACTTTTGAACATTAAATATTTGGATGATCTTCTTTTTATCATCTTGAGTGGATGCTGAAGGTGGATCCTCAAGAATTCTTGGATGGCAACATTTGGTGGAATATAATGATTTTTAAATAATTCGCAATATTCAGGAAACATCTGGCTTTAGAGAACTGGTAAATTGTTCCTATTTAACAGCTGAATAAAACATATAATTCTTGTGTTTATAATACAAGGAACAAGTACTTCAAAATATACATTAAACCTCCATTGAATGGTCTATTTTTGAAATTAGGATAATTGAAAATATTCCGCGAATTGAATGAAAAGCATCTGAATTTGTATCGCGCTATATTGTAGCTGGGACTTCTATTTTAATGGAATGACGTGAATAGATCTATTTTATATAGCGAGAAAATACATTTTTATACTTCTTGAAAACTTAGAACAGTTGAAGAAAAATCTGAAAATTCCAAGGGGGAGATATTAGGGTCAAAAAGACGTACACCACTTCCAACACATCCACTTTTTGTAGAAAAGCTCTTCAAAGCTCAAATTCGGATAGATTTCATCCCATCAATTTTATTTTCTATACTAAACCATATGAAAGTTTTTTAGAGCTTTCTAAAGCTTTCTAAGAATGTTTTCTAAGAAAAGAGTTTGGAAAGTGTTATAGAAAGTCTTCTAGTAGCTTTTTTAAAGCTTTCTAAGAAAAAATATCACTATAAAGCTTTCTAGAAGTTTTTCAGAAGGCTTAATAAGGAAAAGAACTTTGTAAGAAAGAAAGGTTTTTGAAAAGAAAGCTTTGGGATTCTAAGAAGAATTCCTAGCTTTCTAGGAAAGCATTCTACGAGAGGTTTTCGAGAATTTCTAAGAAAGCTTTCTGAGAAAGCTTAAAAAAGCTTTCTAAGAAAGCTTTAAAAATAAAGCTTTATAAAAAAGGTTTCTAAAGCTTTCTAAACAAAGTTTTTAAAGCTTTGTAAGCTTTATATGAAAGCTTTGGAAACCTTTTGCATATTTTC
>CAKKOB020000300.1:7903-23412 GCA_918844115.2 Phlebotomus perniciosus | reverse complement strand
GAAAAAATTTTACCTGGACAGCATGTGACCAATATCCAGTGGTTTGATCGGTTTTTCCCAGTGTAAAGATCATACTGCGGGTGTACATTTCCACATTGGGGATCATGATGTTGCTGGACATCAGTCGTTCTGAGTATTGGTTCATCTTTGTGACGACAAACATTGGCGACACGAGTTGCACGGTGATGCCATATGGCGCCAATTCATTACGAATGGCCAAAGTAAAGTTCCTCACATACGCCTACAAGCAAAAAAAGAGAAAGAAAAAAATGAAGAGGAGATCGATGGCCCCAGAGAAACTAATTGATGAAAAGTTCAATTATGCGGCGTTTGTGTCAGCGACGATGATCAAAAGAGTTGGTGATTTTAGCACTTTTGTGCGCAATTCTGTTGGAACATTTTATTTTTATTTTCACAAATACCATAAGATATATTCTCGTCGTTTTTTTTTTCTTCTTCTTATTCAAACAGAATGTTCTCGACTGAGATGTTTACTTTATATTTAGATAACTCTGAGATAAATTTATACATTCCTTTACATTCTCAATGCGCGTGTGAAAAAAGCCTTCCATTCCGTTAAACTTGTGCAGAAAAACGAGAAAAGACATACACTGGTGTCCGAAAAGTCATTTGGATTCTATCAAACACGACCCCATATGACTTCTGTTACTCTCAAGATCAACTCTGTTCACTTTCGAATTAATCACGCGTTCTCAAGATGTGATCTAAATATACACGCACAAGAGAATAATTTCTTGAAAGTGCACGTGAACTTGAAAAAAATATTATTATCATTCCACGTAATATTACTATTATAATTGTCATAACATTGAAAAATCTGTTGGTCACTAATTAGGTATTATTGAAGAAAAAAGTGATCTAGATTCTAGAAATATTATTTTCATTAGGGAAAAAAAACAAATTAGAAAAATAGTTATTATGAAATTATTTCCGTTCATCTATAATTACCAACTCAACACAGTTCCTGTCTTTAAAATGAAATAGTTGAAAATTAGACGAGAATATCTTTCATCTCGTTTACCAATTATTCGAACTTTTTGAAGAATTGGGTCAACGCTCAACCATCAGATTAGCATTTTCCACAAAAATATCTTCAAGTTCAAAAATTTACATTCTCAACGTTGTTCAGTGAAACGAATCGTTTGTTCAGGTCGTTCAGGTGAAAATGTCTGTTAAGTATTGAATTTTAATTGAACAGTAAATGATCGAATCTTGGAGTTCGCAGCAATCAAGGGGGAGATATATGGGTTAGAGAGGTGTACTTCCAGAACTTTCAAATTTTGTACGAAAGCTCCCCACTTTTGGCACTACAAAAGTGTAACACATTATTATAAAAGCTCTGAACAGAATTTCTAATACCTACAAAAAAATATCCAAAAGCTTCAGAATTTTAAATTATTATAATTCTTAAATGATCGCGAATTTCTCACGATCATTGAAATGAAATATTATATTATAACTGATCCAATAACTGTTGAAAATTTAAAAAAAAAGCTCGTAACATGTTTGAAACACTTCTTTTTACCATTATATCTCCTCCTTAGCGGAAAAATAATAATTATACATACAACTTAACCATATCATTTTGCTTTTCAAATGTTTTTGAAATGAGTATTTATACGTGAACATTTTATAAATCGTCGCGCAAACTGCTGATTTTATTCTGAAAGTAAAGTACTTCTTCGCTATGCCTCACTGAATACGGCCCTAACAATTTAACTTTAAATAAATACAAAGGTTTATTTAGAAGATATTTGAATATTTTGTATTTTCAATTACCTCCGGAAATCAGTCATAAACGTGCGAGGAAAGAAATGTTCGACGATTGAAAACTCAAAACATCTTTATTTAAAGTGGATATTGTAGTTATTTTTATTAGACGTTTAGCTAATTAACGGCCGTAAAATTACGCAATTATTCACTAATAGATATCTTACGTATTTATGTAAAATTTATCCCCTTGTTGTCATTCCGTTGGTGATTATTTTCATAAGAAAATACCAGGGCTGTTGAATTTCAGACAATCTCACGTGGATTAACATCCTCACGAGTGTTTTTCTTTCCACATGTCAGAATCTTTCACTTGAGGTGAAATTTTTTGTGTGTTTTTGGGGAAAAGTCACGTAAAAAAAATAAAGTGTTATTTTTATCTTTTTATAAAAATGATTTTCCAAAGAGACGACAAAACTTTCGGGTATTCAATTTGCCCATGGAACGCGTATTGTGACTTAAAATTAAACTGGTTTTCTGTGAATATTGATCGTCTATTTTCTTTGGATGCTTTCCAACACATTTAAATAATAAACATGGTAAAAAAAAACATATTTCTAATTTGCAGCCTCATCTATTTTTCCCACAGATTCTCAGTATTTTTACCCATTCTCTGATGGTAAAAATTGTGAGAGCAACCTCAAGTGTTTCTCGCAAGACGATGGGAAAATTCGCAAAGACCCTCAAACGAGTTATTCTAATTATTGGGGACTTTGAAAAGATCTCAAATGAGAGGTAAGAGGGTTACCTTGGTGGCCCCATAGACGGCCATATATGGCATTGGCTGGAGTTCACTTCCCGAAGAAATATTCACAATGGCACCCTTCTTCCGGTCCACCATGCCGCGCAGCAGGAGGCGCGTCATCATCGTCACAGCTCCACAATTGATGTTCACCATGTCCCAGAGCAGATCCTCCGGCACATGACCAATTGTATCGGGCCCATCGTACATGCGACCCACATTGTTCACTGAAGCCATAAAAAGACAAGGAAATCAGTTAATTTTAAAACTTTACACCCTCAACAACTCAGAGAGGCAATTAGCGATCTCGTGAAATTAATTTCAGAGCACAAATGGGATATTTTTTGCAGCGGAAAAAGTGTAAAATATCAGACAAAAGAAGCGGCAAAATTCTTCTTTTTTTCAAGTGAAATAAACATACAAATTCGGTTATTGCCCCATTTGAGAATTAATGGACCGTGTAATTTCTCGCACCAATTTCAGGCGGGAAATTCAACACAGACACATGAATTCCCGATGAGTGGCCTGGGCTATTAATGAGCTTTCTTCTTCTACAAGTAGAGGATATTTCTGAGTCAAGTGTTAAATTGCAACAACGTCTATTTTATGGGGAGTTTTTTGGGAATCATTGCTTTTCTCAGAAAGTCACATGAGTATTTATTTTTATTTTTAAATGCATTCAAATTGACAAGAATGTGGATTTCTTACTCTAACTTAATGACTTTAGCATTTTGTGTGACTTGTTTTTTTTATTTCAGAGAATAACTGGAATTAATTATTGCGGAAAATCATTTTCAATACAAACGAAATGTAAGCTTATTTGAAATCATAAAAAGTAGTTTACGTTTCGCGGTTTTAAGTTGATGTTTATAAATTGCCTGAAAAATATGCAAAGTCGGTATATTTCTTGTGAATATTCTTCGCAAAGTAAAGTATAATATAATTAAAGTAGAGAAAAGGAAACGATTGATTAGTAGCTAAAAATAAATGAATTATTTTTTTGAAATTCCACAGAACATTCCCAACTTTTTCCGAACTTTTCCTTTTTTTACCTATTGCCAAATTTTATTATGTATATTGTGAAATTTATGAAGTTTTCAAATATTAGAACTAATATTGTTTCTTAAGAAATCTTCAATTTGATGTGCTTCGTCATTATGTCGTCAACAATAGGCGCAAAAACTCTAAGAACCCTTCAAATATCATACGAAAAAAAAATTTTCTAATAATTAGTACGTTGAACAAGACTTTGAATCATGAATTTATTATAATTAATTCTGCTGACAAAAAATCCCTACGTCAGCTCTTGAAAAAGTATAATTTCTGTTTTTTGCGCAGAAGCATTATTCTCAAGTGAACGATAAACCAATATAGGAGTAATGTTAAATCATTGAAAAATTCTCAAGAGCCAACAGAGGATATACGACAGCAAATCTTCAGAATATTCCAAATGAGTAAGTCCGATGAAAAGTGAATAATGTCTAATATTAGTTTTGATGGAATATTTAGAGATTCCTGAAAGACAGAGATTTACAGCATTTTGTCTCTAAACTCATAAATAATCTCCTCTTTTGCACTATTTCACAATGTTTGGCTGATGAAAGACATATGAAATTATCTTTTTTGGCTTGCATAACTCACCAAGAATTCCCACTGGAATTCCTCTAAGCTCCTCCTCGATTCGAGGATAAATATCACGACCTTGACTGAAATCCGCGGCGATCCATTTAGTCTTCACGTGGAACTCCTGCTCTATTTCATTGGCCACCTCCACGAGCTTCTTCTCTGTCCTCGAGATTAGTACAACGTTTATGCCTCGGCTGGCCAATTCGCGGGCATATTGTTTCCCAATTCCATCCGTTGAACCAGTGATCACTGCAAGGGGGAGAGAAAAAAAGGCATTTGTACCTCTTTGTGTGTTTACTGAAGTGTGTCCAATGTGGCTTGTTGGCGCTATACATATGTAGTTCGTGTATTGATATGTTGCGAAAGGCATGATTTATTGTTCATTTGAACCACTCAACGGTGGTGGTCAGTGTGATGTGAAGAGGATATGCAATTTTGTTACACACTGACCTTAACCGTCATATAAAATAGGCAAAGAAAAAGGTGGCAAATCTTTCACCTCAATATGAGCCACACTGACCGAGTCATGATGTTTTTATGCCTCAGAGTGATCACAATGGGCACGACTTAACCGATCAATGGAGAATTAAGTAGAAAAAAATTGAAATATCGTTAAAGCCGTTTCGTGCACTTCTTCACAAGGTTAATGATTGAAATTACTACCTGTTAGTTTGCTTCATATCAACAGTGCTATATATAATCATCGCACATCTCTAGTAGAACCCAGTGAACGTAAATATTTGACTATACGTTTTTGCTCTTTATGCTCTATTCACGTCATTTTATTCACAAACATGCTATTCGAAACATGAACTAATAGAATATGTGGGCAATGATTTTCTTATGTCATCAATAAATACTATGACGGTTGACACGTAATATCCATCGAAAATGTGTGAAATATTACACGCAATATTGAGTCCATAAAGCAAAATAAAATATTTAAATATTATAGCTCCTTGTCCTCCAGAAAATTGCCCAATCGTCACATTTGCACAATATCGTTAACTGATATGAATTCAAACGTAAAATTTGTCATAGAAGTGAAGAGAAGGGCTACTAAATGGCAAAATTTATGGCTCATGTTTACCTTGAAAAATTTCTCAAGACGCTCATTAAAAATATTTGGAGATTTATCATCCGAACAAGTTCTTTTTCTGCTCGATATAACAGTTTGGTCAATACAGCGAGTAATAAGATTTTTATTAGTATAGATTTTATTATAATTCCTAAGGTTAAAAGTGGAAAATTTTTTTAATTCTTTTTTCTCAGTATAAAATTAAGTTTGACGTTAAATTTATTGCTCAATTGTTTTCACTATGATTGAATTTGTTTGCTTATTCTTTTTCCTTAATTGCGAAAGTTTATTCTGAACAACGTCATGGGATTTTTTTTGTATAAAATATGCAGAAACACGTGAATCAATTTTTTGCAATTGATTGGAACTTTGTCCATTATAACATGTAAGAATAATTAATTTAATTCTGATAAAACCGGTTATTACAATATGTGAATTGAATATATTAAACGCGATGAGAAAATTCATTGGCATTCTGTATATAATTTCTATTCTTCAAAGAAATTGTTGGGTAATCTTCTAATAAATTAATTATCAACACCACTTAACATATTTCAAGTCATTGCAAGCGTTCATCCGAGTTCACTTCCCTTCTATTATTTTTTGCACATAAAAATCACATCAAAATTTGTATTGCATCAATCCTCTCTATTTTATCTTAATCGTATTCCTAATTTAAATTGAGCTCGTTAATCTGCTAAAATTTTACCTCCGCCATTCTATGTAAATTTCTTTTTACTCTTTTTGAGAGAATGAGCGAAAAACCTGATGTTATTTAAGACAGTTGGAAGTCTACTTTTATTGCACAATATCCTCACGAAAACTCGTATCTTATTCAACGGAATTAAATTGCTGAAATGGTATTATAAATTTTTACTGTACATTATAACAATTTGCCTGCGTGTTGATATAAAATTGAAACATTGGGAGACCCCCAAAAAATGAGTCCGTGTGACAGGCGGGAAAAAAATATTATGAAATCTTTTTAATGCAGATTTGGGTAAGACTTCACATGCAAAATCAATCTCGGGAGTTGTCTTTGTACCTCATTAGCCATGGGAGTTGAATGACAAATCCTTGAATTAGCTGCACTCACGATGGTTGCAAAATAATGATTTAATGTCGCATAAAATTTAAATTTAACGTGTGGGGAGAGTATTTGTATAAATCCATGAAGACTTCTCATATATCCATCTTGTAAATTAGCCTGAACGAACTCTTTGAGACGATCTTAGAAAATCCAAGAGCTCACGATGGTATTATGGTTGTGTTCATTCAACATTATATGGGAAATGGCATGATCTTAGCTCATTTTCATTAACTCATACAAATTCTATCTCGATAAACTTCCCATGAGCAGTTGCACAATAAGTTGCTCTCTGCAACTGATCTCAGTGCTTGAGAAACTTTCGAAAATACCGCACTTTGTGTATCTCCCGATTAAATATCTTTTCCATGGCGCATGTTAAACGCGCAGCTTTGATTATCGTTTGCCTTGAAACGATTTTTCTTGTATTTTGCAAAAAATTTCTGCATCACCTCAGTTGCATGAGAAACCCAACTGATGATGGCGGAGGAAATGCGCTTTGATTATGGTTAAGTTGTGAACAAGTTTTTCATGTCTCTTGTAAGTCTGGGCTTATTGCATAACTCCTCTCAGAGTCACAATTCGAGATGTTAATCACCCAACATGACATGAAGAAGAAAAAACAGCGAGCCAAATGAGGAAATTCGTCAGGATGACAAAATTTTTATTCTAAACACCAAAAAAAACTGAAAGTGTTGAAAAAAATGCCGCAACGTACTCAAAGAGTGATAAATTGTGTTTCTCTTTTCCATTAAGATAAATCCAAAAAGAATAATTCATTTATGTATATTATCTGCAAATATCTTCATATTTATCTTTCTTATTATTTCTTGAGCACTTTGTCTCTCATCATTGTATCCGGTGACAAAATGTATAGAGGTCAAACCATATATATCATAATACATATTTTAAGGCTATTCATTGTGAATTTCTGACCACGCATGTACTTCCCTTTCAATGGGCAAAAATTATGTATTAACACAAATTATCTCCGGTAATTAAGTTTCTCAATTCACGACATTGATACTTGTACATAACTGCGAGTCTGTGGCAAGTAGAAAAAAAACGAAACTTACACATTTTACCCATTCACACACTTGCAATGCAAGTCAAAATACTCTCTATGTACGAACAAATTGTTTTTTATTGATCAAAGGTCATTCTCAAATGAATTTATTGAATTGGAAAAAAGTTTGTTCTTTTTGTTTTCACGCAGTAATTCGTTCAATGAGACATGCAGAATTTTTTCACATCATGTTTATGGCGATTTTATCTAAATATGCCGATAAAGTGCGAAATGAAATAAAATTTCAAGAAATCCCAAAAATGCTTTTTTTTAACAATTAACACATTGTGAAAAATCGCACATTCCTGAATGCGAAATGTTAGAAAGTCCTCTTTGGTCCGATGGATCCGCATAAATTTGGCAGAAAAAGAAAAAGAAAATTAAAAATTGGCATACTAATTCGACGCGGAATAAGAAATTGCGAATTTGCAACTTTTTGCCAACAAAAAAATTTAATCATTTATCTCATTCAACATTTTTCTTATACAAAAGTGTCATGAGTGTCTCTTGTCTCTTGTCTAAGATCTAATAAAGAACCGCTAATTTTTTACCAGTAATTTGGTTATACAAGTTATTGTTTGTTATTTTATTTTGCCCGAAAATTGTTTTCTCAAAATTATGCTAATTCTAATCCGGGCTCTGTCATTCTTTTCGACATTTTGACAATAATTGCTTTTAATATCAAAAGATATTTTTTACTGGGTCGAAAACTGGATTATTTTCGTGCTTCCTGATCATTAAATCTTAAAATTATTTTTCCACTTTTTTTGGAAAGATGAAAAGAATTATTGCGAGTGAGGATTTTGTTGTTTTTGAGAACTCGTCTGCAGCCTTCATTATGAATAGAATGAGGTGATAAATTTCATGGATTTCTGAATTTCCCAGAATAAATTCAAAAGATGATATTGTTTTTAAGGATCTCACCTGCCCAATTTCCATATTTTTCTGCCAGTGTTTGATGTTCCTGTGGCAGGAAGTATGGCGTTAAGACGGATTTTACAATAAGCACGAGTGACCTCAGATTGTCATAACCCCAACAGATGATAGCCCAAATGCCAGCAATTGATAACAATATCACAATCACCACGTATACATTCAACGAGAGAGAATTGATAAGACTGTCAAACATTTTATCGTATACTTTGAGCGATAAGAACTGAAAATTTTATAAAGTTCCTTTAAATTCGGTAGGATATTTTCACTTCTGCGACAAATTGGCACAAAACTCTTAAAAAACACAGATAATTTTAAAATCACACTTAATTAAAATTTGGAAAATAATTGTATGAACTAGTTAATTTGCTGAACACAGAGTTATTAAGAAAATTGGTAAAATTTATTTGGAGGATTGTGACATCCTCTTGCGCACTGCACTCCACTCAGAGATTGTCTGACGATTGATCACTTGGTGCTCGAGTATTCAATCATAGAGAAACCATCTCCCACACGTTTTTTTCTGCATCACATTACAATTTCTCTATCTCATTGAAGAGCACATTATTGAATGACGAGTTTCTTTTGGAGAGACCACTCGAGGAGTCTCCTCCAGTCACAATGTTTAATACAACTAACGCAGTTCGTCTGAAAATGGTCATAAATCGAGACACGAGTATGAGAAACTGACCCCCACCAATATTATCGATTACCTCCAGAGAACTGGGTGTTTCCCTCAACAGCATTTTTCCAGATAATTCTCATTGGAGCTCATGTTGATTTTCCACACGGAACTCAAGTCACTTGAGAGTTGCTCTTCAGGAAAGTGGATTATATGAAGAGAAAAGAAAAATGTTTATTTAGCGCTAAGAGAGAAAAATGAAGCACCCTGTTTTCAGTAAAACATACGAAACTTTCACTTTACCACCACCAAAAAAGCTCTTTGCCTTTTTAACTAAACATTGCTTGGAGTGTATGTTTAATATTCATAATTCAATTCTCAAGTATGGAAATGCAATATTTTGTGCGCAATATCAATTCACTAAAAACTTACTATTGACACTTCACCTCCCCCCACCCCCCACCTCCCCATCTCCCCCCTTTTCCTTTCTTTTAATTTCTATGCAAACAGTACCTCATTTTTGTGCAAATCACAGAAAAACTCGCACAATTAGCATATCTCACCTATGTGTTGAGAATGTGAATGGATAATACATAAGCATTTAATTGAAAATTTTAAGGCCAATTAATCTGATTCGCGGAGAAAGAGAAGGAAGTTGAACCAAGGAAAATTCCCCCCCAGAAGCCATAAGAAAATTCCGGCGAAAAGAAAACTAAAGACTTGAGACACAAACCACAACGAAAGAGATTTCCCTCAGCTTAGGCAATTTTATATCACAGAGAGTGGAGAGAGGAAGTGAATATTTGAAGCTGCTGGTAGAAGTGCCTCTAAAAATCGCAATTTTTCATCCACAAGAATAATTGCTGAAAGCTTTAATGTATTGAAACAGTGTGGTGAGTTTTAAGGGTGGAGTGGCAACAGAAATCACCCATTCATCCCCACAAGAGGCCGCAGCACAGGCAGCAAATCATTGAGAAATGTGGATGTGGAGTCGTTGGGCGTCTGGTCGACGACGATCATCAGCAGTCACCCAAGGGGGAAAGATTCATGCGAAAGATGGTGTAAGTTTATCAAGAGGATGTATTTATACAGGAGGAATAAATTGTTTAAAATGATCTTGCAAAATATTTTTAGTTTGAAGGACAGAAGAAGAAATTTCAATCTTCTTGGAAGATTTTTCCAATCTTCCAAAGAAACACCTTTGGAAATTGCAGTGGAATTCCTAAGAATATTCCAATGTCATTCTGACGAATTTTTCTAACACAGTTTCCATAATACTTTCTGATTTATTCCTATGTAATGATCAGGAAGATTAGGAACATAATATGTATGTATACGTCCTCCATCTGTCTTTGAAGAAATTAACTTAAGAAAATATAAGCCAAACCTTTTGATTTTATTGCCCCGACACAAAAATGGCAATACTGCAATCCGCCTGTGTTTATCCGTTTATCCGATTATCCGTCTATTATTGATCTGAAGGCCAAACGGTTGCAGATAGAGACTTCGAGTCTTCGGGGGACCCCCCCCCCTAAAGTCAACCCTGGGATCAGGATCAGACTCTTCATTTTTCTAAAAAGCCCCCATATCCCCTATAAAAATATGTTTTTTTGGTATATCTCGAAGACGACTCTAAAGATTTTTTTCATTTTCACATATGTTTTGTAGATTCACTAGACGCAATTTTCGTCGATACATGCCAATGACCTCCATACATTACGTCTAACAGTTTTACAAGGTCAAAGGTTAAAAAAGACATTTTATGAAGCTTTCTCGCCCCCACGCCCCCGAACCCCATCACGTGGGTACTCATTGGAAAGGTCTTTGAATTTCCTGCAATCCTAAATCGGTTTTAGACGGTTTAAACTTAATCCGGGTTTAAACCAGTTTTAATCCGAAAGTTGTTCTCGAGTCTTAACCCCATCATGTGGGTACTCATTTGAAAGGTCTTTGAATTTCCAACACTTTTAGACCACTTTTAGACCAGTTCTAGAAATGTTTGTATAACACTTTTAGACCACTTTTACACCAGTTCTAAAAATGTTCGTATAACACTTAGACCACTTTTTCAAGGTCCAAAGTTTTGAACTGTTTTTCAAGTGTTTTACTCACCTCAAACCGATCAAGTGGGTACTAATTAGACATTTTTTTTTAAATAATTTCATCAAACCCATTCGGCAAAAAGCAACAGATTTTCTCATCCCATTAACTCCCTCCTGTAAACTTATAGCCATGAGACCGTTATTGTTCAATCGTTCAAATCGTTGGTTTACACTCGTCTCAAAACGCAACGTGTCGGGGCACTCCGCCAAGTCTAAACTTGGCATTTCTTTCCAGTTAATCTCCGAATTTTCTCAAATACTAAATATATTCCGTTTCTCCACATTCAGTAGAACCTAGAAAGAGAGCGGATTAGTCTGTGAAGTGGATTGGATTGATAGGTCAGTTGGATGAATTTGAATGACTGAAATTTCCTATAGAATGCATGACTTTCAAAACTTATCTTTAAAGTAGGTATCATATCTACTTAAAGTGATGTACCTTTTCCTTTCAATTTAGCCAAGGCGAAAATTTTCATCTTTGCCTCCCCATCCCCCGGCTCTTAATGTCCATACGAGAGGCACCTCCTTATTCATTCACAATGGTGCAGATTTAAAACACCATTAGTAATTTACATAAAATATCCATAGTTGGAATATAATGAATGAGCGAGAGATGGACCCCATCCTTATTGGTGAGCGCGGGCCATTTCACTTTTTGGAGGCATCAGTGCGAAAGGAGGAAAAGAGATATTTCGAGAGTGCATAATGTAGGCGCTTTCGCAAATATGGGACGACGACGGCCAAAGCCAAAGCACTTGAGCCATTGCCAAACAATAATTAACTTAATAAATTGGCGGCATATCTAGCGAGATATCTCTTTTTCGCGAGAGAATTTGAATTATGCCAAACAATTTTCAACTAAATTCACTGCTATATTTGGGAAATTCTTCCTTATAGTTCAACCCCCTTTTCCTTCCTTCCCCCTCCATATGAATATATATGTTTTACGCCATACACTTTACGCTTCCTAAAACTATTACCCTTTATTGCACATCCTTCCGAAGATTCCTGCCCGGGGACGACGATGGCAGACAAAAAAGAGCATCATATGTAGGGAAGAAATGTGCAGCATAGAGTCATTGAATAAAAATAGAGTGGTGTGTGATAAAAGTGGCATAGAAGAAGGGCCGGGGGGAAAGACAAAAAGCATTAAAACATTATAAATCTGTAATTTTTGTGTTGGAGCGCAAACAAATCATGATAAATGGTGGTGATTAGCTATCGGAACCTTCCAGCAAATTTCCAACTTCATCCACCCATCCACCCCTAAAGCCCCGGTGTTGTTCAGTGAGGAGGCCAAAATGTGTGCTTTGCACACATTTTCACGTATGTTTTTCCTGTATGTCTCCAATGCGATGCAATCCGATGAACTTTGGATGCTGCACAACGAGACCATTTAACCCATCTCATCCCCCCTCCCCCCCCCCAGGATACCCACCTCTTTCTGCTCCAATACACACATTTTTTGACCTCGAATAGCGATGGAGGCAAAGATGAAATGGCTGTTTTGACACGAAGGCGCCTAACAAATGATTTTCTGTGGCCTGAGGCGTAAAAGGAGCCATGGAGAGAGATTAAAAATGAGGACCACGAAGAGAAGTGCATGAGCAAACATAAAGAAGATTAGTAGCTTTTATTCCATAAATACTCAAAATTTTATTGTACCTCAAGTACCCCCATTTGCAGCATCTCTAACATGCTTGCCAATTGTGGTTATAAAATTTGAGCGCCAAATTGCCAAAAGCTCCGCGACAAGAACAGCTAATTTGTTCCTACTTTAAATAAAATTTGGTGTCTCCGGCATCCCATAAATGCCAACACTGGCGGGATGAAATTATCTCTGCTCTCTCAGCAATTGAGGGTGGAATTAGCGCAAATAATAGTATCTCTAATGGGTAGATTAAAGATGTGCAATTTTATTGGGCTTTTTGCACACACTCTCCACGTCTCAATGCCAAATTGCCGCCAAAAAACCAAAGAGTAACTTAATACCCAGTCTGATATTAACAGAGTCACATATCGTTAAGCAAAATGCCGAATGTACTGGCGGATTACCGCAATAAGGACTGAAAGGCATTCCCTTTCTTTATCATTAAGACAGACTCTGAAACTATAATATGTATTTTAGGGATGTTTAAGAACGTTTACCAAACTAATTTGATATCTTAGTTTGTAAGGGGGAGATACATATAATTGTCAGGAGTCAGGAGTGGTGTACGCTCTAAATGGAAGTATATGAGAGTGTTTGAAAGTGCTCTGATATTAATTTTTAGAGTTTATAGAAAGATACAGAAAATAAGTATTTTTTTTTAAATTTGAAGCATACAAATATTATATAAGAAAGATCAGGAACCTTAAAATCAACGTACCTATATATAGAAGCTCTTGAAAATTGTCAAAGGGATTTTAAGACAAGTATACTAATGTACCTATAATATTATAGGAATATTTAAAAAGATTTTCAGGAGTGTGTGAAATTTTGTAACTGGGTGTACATCGTTTCAACCTTAACCTCTTGCCCTTGAATAATAGACCAATTAGATAAAATCTGTCTTAACCCAACCAATTATTAACTCAAGGAAGAAATTTGTTAAGCAACATCTATAATACTAACAATTTTCGAACCTAATCCCAGAATCCGCTATCGAAGAATTTCTTACAATCGAAAATTTGCCACATATCCAACTGTACCAAAATATGCACCATATTAGGATTAAGATGTTAAGCTCTAAGAAAAAGTGTGCTTCGTATGCAAATTTCTTTCACATGTTTGAGAAAGAGACTTGATCGTCAACACTTTTGCCGAAGGAGAGACACCATTTTTGCTGCATCCTTGGCAAATCTCTGTGTGCAATCACGGTAAATAACAAGTTTTATACACAGGAAGGCGTCAATCTGTCTCCAAGACAAATCTGCAGAGCATTGAAATAGGTCTCTCATGGCAAAAATAAGTAACGATATTTGTATTTGAGAATGGGCTATATGGACGACAAGACACTCAAGGATACTCGAGGCGATGAAAACAAACATGCAATGTGGAAGTTTTTGGACAATTTCAGCCAAAGACATTTTCTGCGCCTACACAACAGTTTGTCCATTCGGCCCCATAAATACTCTTGTGCGGCGAGGGTGGGTATGTTATGGGAAAGAAATGCGCAATGTTGGATAAGTGGAGGAAGTCTTGTGTTATAATTTATACTGTTTTGCCATATGAATGCCAAATTGGAGACGAGTACAAAGTATAATTCATGGCGCCCCCGCCAACCCCATGGAGGCTGCACCGCTCCCTATATGCGTATATATTTCTAATGGCACAAGTCGCGACCTTTTCCACCCACACCACTCATCCAGCCCCATTCACACCACCCAAACATCCCATACACCAGTATCCAAGTTATGGCAGGCTGTCGGCGTCGGGTGGATGTTTTATGGTGGGTGGATAGATGGCCGTGGATATCTCTTTTCTGTAGCTGGATGGGCTGGTGGAGGGAATATGTGACATCATCCCACACAATTTTCTCCCATGAAGCAGCCGAGATTCTGCTTTGTTCGTCTCGCCCAGTGCACATTAAACTCTTCTTTTCCCACTGAATGTCTTTTGCCCCAAAAAATAATTCTCCGCACACACATACATGTTCCGGGTGAACCCCAACCCTCTCCCCCCAAAAGGCATGGATGACTCGAGGACGCCCCGACGACGAGATATGTGAATATGTGGAGTGAAAGAGGGACTCCTCGGGGCCAAACTCCAAGGAAGAGCGAAGGAATGAATAAACATATTCGCATGGAAAGAGAAATAGTTGAAAGAGAAAACACACAATAAGGGTGGGCGAATTGCTGTAAAAACAATGTACAAGAAAATCAACCGACAAGGAAGAAATATCTCAGAAGAAGAACACATAAGTGAGTTTAAATACATATGAATACATGTAGGAAGAATGACTAGGGGTAGCAATGACTCCTATCCCAACCCGGATGACTCCCAAAACTTATAGCAGAACAAGAAGATTTTTTCCTCAGCCCCCCCGACATATCGAAGGGGATTCCGGGGCATTGACAATATTGCCATGCACACATTCTTTCATCAGCAGACAATTCCACACCCATTCCAGGAAGTCTCAACAAACCCACCCAATCGGCCCACCCGAGAGGATTTAAACAGAGCACAAATTGAGAGTCTCATTCTTGAGACAAAACGCAAAAGGGAGTAATACCCAAACACATTTCTTTATGTCCTCAAGATGCTAACAATTTCCATTAAATTTGCAATTTTAGGATCGGACCATAAAGAGTATTTGGAAATGAAATATCGTCTTGTTTGTTCGTTGAAAATCTTAAGATTTTAAATTTTGATATAAGATTTTCTTTCAAAAACTATAGAGGCAAATAAGAAGGTTTTTGAATTGATTGCGCTCATAAAACATGTAAACGATGGCAAGATAAACAAATCGCTTGATGTACT
>CAKKOB020000299.1:0-58892 GCA_918844115.2 Phlebotomus perniciosus | reverse complement strand
TTCTTCCCAGGCGTCTCCTTGTCCTCAATGATCTCTTCAGTGGTGACAGTCTCTTCTGTTGGAGCTTCTTCAATTTGAGGTCCTTCCTCTTCTGGAAATTCTTCATCTACAGGTCTGGGTTCTGGCATTTCTGTGACTTGCTCAGTGATTTCCACAACACCACCCTTCTTGACCTTCCTGATGATCTTCTTCTTTTTCTTCTTCCCAGGCGTCTCCTTGTCTTCAATGATTTCTTCTGTGATTGTGATGTCATCTCTTTCATCCGTAAGTTTTTCTTCAATAGCTTCAGATATGTTTTGTGTACTTGTGTCATCTTGTTTGTGTGGTTTTTTTCTTGTTTTCTTTATTTTCTGTTCACTATCTTGTGTGTCTGTTTGCATTTCTTCTTTTACCACTTCATCCAATGGTAATATGTTGTCATCTTTTTCTGTTTTTAACTGTCGATCTGCTTCGACTTGTTCTGAAAAATTTTGATTTGAGGTTAAATTAATTATAGGATGTCTTCCAATTTAATTGAGTTTTTATTTTTAATTTGCTATATTATTAAGTTTTATGTAAAATTATTTTACTATTTGAATAGTTAGTTTGGAATCCTTCTGAATTTTGTGTTTGTTTGTTCTTATCATTGCAATTGTCTTAATTTGCTGTGATTCTTTTTATGGCGTATATCTATTTCGTTTACTAGAAACTTTTTTGGTTTTAATAACATGCAAAGTGCTCACTTATCGAACATTTTCATATATAAGGAATGTGCATTATATTATATATTAGTTAAATATTATAGCTTTCGACGAATTCTTCATGTTTTTGATTTTTTGTCAATATTATTTTAAAGATTTTTTTGGGGAAATGTAAACAAATACTGGTTTGGCATGCAAAATAGGTAATTTTCCTTTTGTCGTTAGAAATCCAAATGACCTGACATTTTGGAAAGTATTCAAACAATCAATTTACATCGATTAAGATTTTCTAACTCTAAACAGTTATATAATAAAAAGGTAGGAAAGGAATTTTTGGTTTGATTTTTCTCAAAATTGTATGATATACACACTATAATATATATGATATGTTTTATAGGTCATCAGGTTAGAAACTCACTTTACAGTACTATTCAATTATGTCAACTTACGGTACTTTTCCTTCATTTTCAGTTTTATATATTTATTTTGTACAAAATCTACCACGATTTTAAAAATTATGGAATTTACCTTATTATGTTCCTTTGTATGCCACATGTGTAACTCGAGATATGATTCTCAAATTTTGATTATATCAGGGTCTAGTTAATGTCGCTTCTTTCGCCTTAATCAGTATTTATTCAATCGTTATATGATTTATATTATCAATAGAAAAAATATGTCTTGATTCAGGCGACGAAGTGTCTGCTATTGAATCTAAATCATTCTAGAGTATTGGGTAGATAGGTACTAATAAAATTTTTGTATATGAAGTTGATTTTGTAAAAACTCTAACTACTATGTATACTATAAATATAGTTATGTATATGTTTACTTGTTGTTTTCCCATAACATTTTCTAATGAATAATATTACTCTTGATATTACTATTTGCAGTAATCATAGAAATATCAGGCTTTTCTTTCGAGTTTGTCATTTTTAAATGAATATTATTCTTCTAAATATAAAAAGCAATAATATATCTCGCTTGAATTAGCATTTGTGCGATAATCATTTTAAACGTAACAGCAATCCTAGTAACTGCACCATCGGATACGTTTGTTCAGTTTGCTTGTTGATTGAAAATGGAAAATGGTTTAAGCTCGGATCAACTAATTCAAGGGATGATATCTAATAATAATTAATCTCTAAGAAATCGATTAGAATTTCTATTATTTAAATTGGTAGTGTTAAATAGTTTTACTTTATATTTGAAGAAATAACAAAAATTTTAAAGTATCTGTTCTTAATCGATTGAGCACTTTCATGATTTAAAAATATTGTATGATGTTACGTAAGTAAGGTTTTTGTGTGTTTATAATACTATATGTACCTAAATATTATACATATCGAACATCAAATATTAAAGGGGTTTATGTCACTTGTAAATCCCCATCTATAGATATAATCTCCTTTAATTGATGATGTGCAATATATAAATTGTATAGTTCTATATATACATAATTATAGTGTTGAATAATTTATTATTGCTAATACATAATAAATCCTATAGAACTTTATTCATAGAAGTGCTATTCTGATCGCATATGAGCAACAAAAGCTATTCTGGGCTAAAATATTTCATGATGCAAAATAAAATTTATACATACTACACATCCATTTACTACAGTAAATACTTTTTCAAGCTTTCTAAGAGAATACCTGAATATTTGAGCTCTGAATAGCGCAATACTATAAAATACTACAAGACATTACATCTACAGCGTTTCCTCCAAGTTAATTTAGCCAAAATTATGATAAAATTATTATTGATCTTTTCTTACTGCGATGCACAAAACTCAAAAATTTCAGTATATTGAACTCTTTTTGTCAAGAGGTATTTCCAAAATGTTTCGAAGTGATTTGGAAAAAAAATTTCTGGTCAAATTAAAAATATAAATTTTTCTTGAAAACATCAATACCATACATAAAGCCAATCGTTCATAACAATTTTATTCAGCTCGGAGTAAACGCATTGTGTTTCTCCTTAAAAGTATTATTTTTTTATAAGAAAATGGCCGTATAATTTTGGAAAAAAAATAATTGTAAAAATTTCGAAAACACTCCTACCTCTGCGTTCAGTTTCAATTGTCGTGATCCTTTCGTGCTCATCGACCTGAAAAAAATCCATGATGTAAATTTGAGGCATGTTTATCATGGTATACCCCAAAAATATATTCTACCTCTGTTGTTTGTGATATGTCCTCCACAACCCTTGTGTGAGTTGCGTCATCTGTTTGTTTGATGATTGGTTCCATTTCAGTAATCTTATGGGATGCGAAAATTTCTTGGACTGAATGTGATGCTTTTTCTGTTATGAGAGACAATTTCAACTCTCCTTCCAATTCATTTGTCATGATCTCATGAGATTCTGGAACTCTACCAAACTCCTGTATACTTTGCTTAGGTGCTTGTGCAACAGGTTCAAGCGCTTTGATATCATATCCAACTTGCTCCTCTGCTTGTACCTCCATTTGTTCCGCCACTGAGGAGCCATCTAAAGTTTCTTTTGCAGTATGGCTATCTGGTACGAATTTACCATCGAATGTTTTTGCTGTCTCTTGGACAACGATATCGGTGTTTACTGGTAATGTTACTTCGTTTTCAGTCAGTCTAATAGTTGAGACTTTCTTTAGATCTTGTATATTAATATCACTGATATCTTCTTCAACAGTCACGTCCGTTTGTTCAATTGGAACGTATTCAATTGGAGATATTGTTGCGAAAGTTTCTGATGGTAGTTTTGCATTCACTAAATCAGACACATAGTTTTCTTCATCAACCTTAAACTGAGATACAGCCTGAAACTCGTCAATACTGACATTTACGTATGACTCCTTGATTTCAGGCATCTTTTTGAAGGGAATGCAAGAGTCATCAACTTCAACTTGAGTTTGTTCTAAAGCAGAATACTCTGTTGTAATGAGTTCAGCTTTGTGATCTTTTATTTCTGGTTGTGCAACTGATTGACCCAAGAAGTCTTCTGCTAATGTTTCACTTTGTTGGGCCACAGGAAGATCGGATGTTTGAACAGAAGCTGTATGTGATTTGACATCAGACGGTGCTTCAAAGTCTTGAATTGTATCTCCTGTTACAACTTCAGACTGAGAAACTGCAGAAAGTTCGTCAGTTGACAATTGAGCAGTTTTAGCCTCTAGTTCTGGTTGTTTCGTCAGATCATGTACAGATTCTTCAGGGGATGTCTGGGTTTGAGATGCAACAGGAAAGTCGTCTAATGTTACACTTGCTTGAGATTCTTTAATTTCATCTGGAATCTTAAGGCTATCGAGAGTATCAGTTACATTGACTTCACTCTGTTGGACTGCCAAGAATTCAGTAGTTGTAAGTTCAGCTTTCTGATCTACAACATCTGGCTTAGTTACTGATGGAGCCAACTGGTCTTCTGGTAATGTTTCACTTTGTTGGGCCACAGGAAGTTCGGACGTCTGAACAGTAGCCGTATGAGACTTAACATCAGATGGTGTTTCAAAGTCTTGAGTTGTATCTCCAACAATAATTTCTGATTGAGATACTGCAGACAGATCGTCAGTAGACGGTTGGGCAGTTTTTGGTTCTGCTACTGGCGTCTTTAAATCTGAAACCGACTCTTCAGTAGATATTTGAGTTTGTGATACGACTGAAAGATCATCCATTGCAACATTTGCTTGATAATCTTTAACTTGATCGGGACTCTTGAGATTGTCAAGTGTATCACTAGTTTGGACCTCAGTCTGCTCAATTGCCGACAGTTCGGTCGTATTTAGTTTTGCTTTATGATCAACTTCATCAGGTTGAGAAACCGGCAGACCCAATAATTCTTCTGGTAGTATTTCAGTTTGTTGAGCCACAGGAAGATCAGACGTTTGAACAGCAGCTGTTTGAGACGTTATATCAGTTGTTGCATGGAATTCCTTTACGGTATCTCCGGTCACAACTTCTGATTGAGCAATAGCTGACAGTTCATCAGTATTTAGCTGAGCAATCATGGTTTCTGTCTCAGATGTTTTCTTCAAATCTGTTATGGACTCTTCTGTAGATATTTGTGTTTGTGAAACAACTGGCAAATCATCTAATGAGATGATTGCTTGAGATTCTTTAAGTTCATCTGGCTTCTTGAGATTCTCAACGTTATCACTAACTTGAACTTCGCTCTGTTGTAGTGCCATATGTTCAGTAGTAGTTGTAATTGCTTTATGATCAGTGACTTGAGGTTGAGAAACAGATGGACCTAAGAAGTCATCTGGCAGTGTTTCAGTCTGTTGAGCTACTGGAAGTTCTGTTGTCTGAATAGTAGCAGTATGAGACCTAGCATCAGATGGTGTTTCAAAATCTTGAGTTGTATCTCCAGTAACTACTTCAGATTGTGAAACTGCTGATAGTACATCTGTAGACGATACAGCGGTTTTACTTTCGATTTCAGCAGGCTTAACCAAATCAGATACTGATTCTTCTGGTGATATTTGTGTTTGAGATATTACTTGAAGATCATCCATAGCCACATTTGCTTGGAAATCTTGGGCTTTGTCAGAAATCTTTAATTTATCTAGAGAGTCATTAGGTTGAACTTCACTTTGTTCAACTGCCAAGAATTCATTTGTAATAAGTTCGGCTCTATGATCAACAGTATCAGTCTGTGTAACTGATGGACCCAAAAAGTCTTCTGCTAATGTTTCACTTTGTTGGGCCACAGGAAGATCTGATGTTTGAACAGAAGCAGTATGTGACTTAACATCAGACGGTGTTTCAAAGTCTTGGGTTGTATCTCCAGTAACTACTTCAGACTGAGAAACTGCAGAAAGTTCGTCAGTTGATAACTGAGCAGTTTTAGTTTCTAGTTCTGGTTGTTTCTTCAGATCATGTACAGATTCCTCAAGGGTTGTCTGGGTTTGAGATGCAACAGGAAAGTCGTGTAATGTTACACTTGCTTGGGATTCCTTAATTTCGTCTGGAATCTTAAGGCTATCAAGAGTATCAGTTACATTGACTTCACTTTGTTGTACTGCCAAGAATTCAGTTGTTGTTAGTTCAGCTTTCTGATCTACAACATCTGGCTTAGTTTCTGATGGAGCCAACTGGTCTTCTGGTAATGTTTCAGTTTGTTGAGCCACTGGAAGATCAGATGTCTGAACAGTAGCAGTATGAGACTTAACATCAGATGGTGTTTCAAAGTCTTGAGTTGAATCACCAGTAACTACTTCTGATTGACAAACTGCTGTTAATTCATCAGTAGATAATTGTGCCGTCTTTGTTTTTACTTCAGGTTCTTTCTTTAGATCCAAAACAGATTCTTCTGGAGATACTTGCGTTTCCGCAATAGCTTTCAACTCTGAAATGCTCACTGTAGCTGTATGTTCTTGTTTTTCTAGACTTTTCGTGAGTTCACTAGTTTGTTCATTAATCCAGGGTTGATCTTGTTGTAATGATTCGCATTCCGGAATACTTTCAGTAATTTGTGCTGTTTTGTCTGTATCTGGTAGTTTTAGTGTGTCTATTGTGTCATGCGATATGACTTCTGTCTTTGTTGGTAACGCCAAGGAGTCAAATGTATGTGTAGTTGTCTTTTCTTCTGGTTTAACGAATTCTTTTGCGTCAGATATTTCTTCAGATACGATTGTTTCATGAACTTGTATACTGTCAACTGTAGTTTGTGTGAGGGTAGCTGTAGCGTCAGGTTGAGCACTCTTCTTAAAATCACTGCTTTCTTCCATTATACGCACTTCTTCATGTGTAGCTGCGTTAATGGGTGTTGTTAGGGTGGGTGTTCCCTGTTGTTCTGAATATTTAGTATCGTCTAATGGTTTAATATTGTCTGATGGAATAGTTTCAGTGCTCAAAATGGATTGATGTGCATCTTGCACTGTAGGTTGGATTGATCTTTCAGTATGTGGTATTTGTTCTGTGTATGTATCTAGATTTTCAAAAACCAGTACTTCTTCTACTTGCTTTCCTTCTAGATCATCTGTTTTAACCTTGGCGCTTACTTGTTGTGGAGTCTTTTCTAGTAAGTTGTCTGTGTTGTCGAGAATATGGGTTTCAGTAATATTAACTGAGATGTTTGTGTCTGGTAGTTTCTGTTCAACTGTATGACTCTCAGCTGCTTTAGGAGATTCAAGAGCAGTTTCCGATTCTTCTGTAGTTACTGTTGACACAATTACTGACTTTTGTACATTATAATCGTAATTTGCAGTTAACTGGTCAGGCTGCTTTGGCACTTTCCAGCTATCTTCCTTCTCTTGTACTACAACGTCTAAAATCTCCTTTGAAAATTGTGGCTCCAGTTTCAGTACGGCTTGTGCTGCCTGAACTAACGTTGCTGGATTAAACACATTGAAATTATCATTCACATTGACTTCCTCTTGCTCAATTGCATCATTTGTTGGCAATTGAGATTCCAGGGTCACACCTTGGGGTGTTTTGAAAGATTCCAGTTCTGATTCCTTCTCATTGACTTCCGGCATGTTTGTCTCAGCTGTATGATAGGTTGATACACCAGAACTGGCTACTTGTGTTTTGGCTTGTTCCATCGGCTTTAATTCATCTTCCTTCTCATTCGCCATGACTTCCCAACTTGAGAAAGCATCTTGCTCATCTATTCTTATATTGGCTCTCTTTGTATCATATTCGAGGCCAATATAATCTTGCTGTGGTAGTTGTGCGTCGACATACTCAGTTACATATCCTTCAAGTGGAATGATCGAACCTGTGGCTTCAGATGTTAGGGGTTTCGGTTTCTCCTCAAATACTGTCTCTTTCTCTTGCACCATTTCTTCCTGAACAGTCACTGTTTCACTCGTTGTCAAGACCACATCAACGTTTTGAGTGGTTGGCAAAACTCCCGGAACGTAAATATCTTCCAATTCTGAACTATTAACTTCCATTGTTACATACGGTTTCTGTTCAACGAATCGCTCTGTTGCACTTTCAGTGGCAACAATCAATTCAGGATAATATTTCTCAGGCTTATCCTGTGTTAAAACTTCTGTGACCTCTATAGGTTCCGATGACGGAACATCTATTCTTGCTTGAACTGGAGTTGTATGCAAGTCAAAGGATGTTGTATCTTCCTTTTCAACTGTACTAGACTCGGTTACTTGCAATCCTTCAAGTGATATGATATTCTCTACTGCTTGTGCAGTATTAACTTGTGGTTTTTGCTGTAACTCATCTTCCTTCTGTTCACTTTCCACTTCAGAAATCTGAATACCGTCATGCGGCAAAAGGTTAACTTTAGCTTCGGTTCCCTGTGGCGTTGGAGTAACAAGATCTCCCACATTTTCATGAGTGGAATATTCTGTGACCTCAGCTGTCTGATGAGTTGAAATATCCGTTTTGGATTTAACACCTTCAACAGGTTTTGACGGTGATATATCCTCAGTATTTGCTTCAGCATCAACTTGAGAGATCTGAATAGATTCTAGCAAGTCAGGAAGATTTACTGTTGGTTGCTTAAGCTTTTCAGTAAGATCCAACTTTTTCGACGGTGTTTCCAACTCATTGACAATGGCTTCTTCTGTTATGATTGATGTTTGTGGCAAAACATTCACTGAGGCCACATGATCTTTCGGTTTTTCTGGAGCTATATTTGTTGTGTTGGATTGTTCAATAATTTCAGATGATTCAATTGGCGTTTGAATTGGTAACTCATGTACAACCGCAGGTGTAGGAACATTAAGTTCCTCAACAAATTCATCGGGAAATGTCTCTTCGTTAATT
This sequence comes from Phlebotomus perniciosus, assembly GCA_918844115.2. Taxonomy (NCBI): domain Eukaryota; kingdom Metazoa; phylum Arthropoda; class Insecta; order Diptera; family Psychodidae; genus Phlebotomus; species Phlebotomus perniciosus. Next base: position 50,503 of record CAKKOB020000299.1, on the reverse strand, counting down.
TGTGATTTGACTGGTTTTTTCAATTTCTTTTCAATTCTCTCAGTTTTGACATCTTCAGAAATTTCCAATGATTCCTCCTTTTTGATGACCTTCTTCACTTTGGTCTTTTCCTGTTTTTCTTCATGCACTAATGGCTCGATGATTTCAGATGTTTCTGTGAAATTATGTAAATGCATGTTGAAGTTGAAATATTTTATATCTCAAGACATTTATCGCACAAGTCTCAATAATGTGATAAGCACTCGCATTTGCTATTCTATGATTCGTCAGCTGCTGATTTTTTTATATGATTATACTGGTTACATGATGTATTTTTATGTACAGTATTGCATTTATTTATATAGTATACAGTCATTTGATTTCCTCGATGTGGTACTTACACATTAAGCGACATAATCCTTTTATTTATGCTGCTGCATTGGTGAAAGGTATTAGGTAACAAACGCAAAAGCATTATTTCTTATCTTCTGGAATGAGAAAAAACTGAAGCTCCTACAGTAGAAAACATATTTACAAGTGATTAATGCCATCTAATCGCTGCTTTAAAAGCTCACTTCATTAATATAGCGCAAGAAGCTAAAAGAAAATTTGATCTGTTGACACACACAATGCATTTGATACGAAATTTACAAATGATAATGAGGATACACTTTAAATCAAACCTTTGGAATATGTTGGTTCCTCTTGGATTGATTGTAAGACATTTTCTGGAAAAGTGGGTGAGGGGAAATAGATTTAGTAAAAAGTACAGAAAACGGTAAGACAAATGGTTACGTCGTACAGGGCAAGAGCAACTGAAATGAACAAAATGAGACACAAAAAGTTCACAAAAATAGATAACAAAATACAAAAAATAAAAAATCTCAATTGAATGGTTTTGATAACTTTTAATAAAACATTTCCTTGTATAGCATTGATAATAGTATAATAAATATTGGATTTCTGCTTTTTTATAACATCTTTTTTTTCGTTTAGCGCAAGGTTTTACATTATTAAATGATAATATTCAAAATTAAAAAAAAAATATCTCAGTCGCTATCCGTGTACGACGTTACTTTTGATAAATTCGTTAATTGAACTTACCGACAGCGACTGTTTTATAAATTTCGGCTACCTTCAATTCTTGAGTCTTCCGAACATATCTCTATACAAACAACAGATAGTCTCAATGACCATTATTGCAATTAAAATTTAAAATCAAAATTTCGATAATAAACCAGACCGATTGATTTCATCGCTGTTAAGAAAATTTATGATTGATATCTAACCTCTTTGGCTTCAACGGATTTCCATTCTTGCGTTACGAAATCCTCTCTTGAGAAATGTGACAAAACCTCCTCAATTGTTATGTGTTGTTGCTCCACCATTCGCATAAAGGCGTGAAAACCAACAGTGGCGGCCAATTGAGTCTCATCAGCGACGCTCTCCTCCGTTATAACTTCGGATATAATCTTTGCATGACCCTCACGTTCCACAAGCTGAACAAGGGCAGACTGAGATTCTGGGCTCTTGAGAGCGGGAAAGGCATTAGAATTGTACAGTGCTGTTATCTCTGTAGTCGCCACACCATGTTGGACCAAGTATGCAATCGTTGCTAACTCTCTCAGTGGCTCTTCACCGGGTCCAAAGGTTGACGCTTCAATCAGTTCCAAGAATTCACTGACTTCCTTTGCGTGCTTAATTTCAGTTACATTAATATCCTCAATTCGAATTTGCTCCTCAATGATCTCCTTCTTTTCCATGTCAATTCCTTGGGTTATTTCTATTTCACCGTATTCGGTGGTTTCTGTACGTGTCGTAGAGATGGATGCCTTATCCACTGTTGTTGATTCGTATTGCACCTCTGTGACTTGAGATGTAACGGTTTTTCCGGTTTCGGTCACCTTTTCCACACTGATTTCAGTTTTACTGACATCTTGTACTTTTTGCATTGTCTTTGTTTCTTCACCCGTTACCTTAACAGCACGCTTCTTGACTTTAGATTTTGCCACTTTTTCTGTCTTTTCAACTTTTTTCTCTGGTATCACCTTAACAACGGGCTCAAATTGAACTGAAGATGCCGATGCAATGTCAAACTTAGCCCTTGTCACCGCACAACCCATCTCATTTTTAGCTTTGCACGAATAGAAACCAACATGTTCCATTGATATGTTTGATAGAACCAAGGATGACTTATTTTCCTCAATGTAAATCTTAACGGTGTCAGTATTACGCACAGGCTTGTGGTTAAACGACCATTCGATATCTAAAAAGTCATTTAGAGCCATAAAGCATTAAAATACAGTCAATTGCACACGTTAGTGTTTTATTATTTGCTGGTCAGATAGATCAGATCGCGAGTGCTTACCTGGCTTGGGATTTCCAACGAATTCGCATTCAAATTTAACGGATTCACCCTCAGCTGCCCTTTTGTTTACTATTTCCGTTATAAATGATGGAACTTGCTTTGCGGCTGCAAATAATCATTACAAGCATTGGAAGCATAAGAGCTTAGCAATACACACAGTATTTATGATTGACAACAGGTATCACCATAATCACTCACACATCCTATAAAGTAAATGAGAATTTTTGTTTCCTTAACATTTCCCAATTTGTTAGTGAAAAGCAATGAGCAAATGTGCTAAAATAAATTGGAGGCACGATGTATTCCTACTCTAATATGATTAAAGCTATGCATCTAATATGGTTTTCTATCGTACTAGGACAAGTCCTTACCACGAAGCGCCTCCTGCATCTCCTCCATGTGAACCACCCAGTCGGGCTTCCTGTATTCTTTGGTACCAACAATTTCTGCAAATTTAAAGCATAAGGTTAGTTTATCACCTGCCTGATTTTCTTAATGTTATCTGGTTGATATGTGTATCTTGACTGTTGTTTTCGTTTCTGTTTGATAACAGGAAGGGTAATAGGAAAATAAAAGGGGCGGAAAGATAAAAAAAAATCATAATAATTTCTCCACAAGAAACCTGAAAGTAGACGTCTCCAAAATATAATGTTACAGATATTAATATTTCCTGGTATAAGATGTTATCTTTTGAAACAGCTACTATACCTTCGGTAACTTCAAGCAAGGTTGTTGTTGTTGTCACACCTAGCGGATTGTGAGCTTGGAATGTTATTTCACCCGTGTCATCTGGGTAAATGTCGTTAATAATGAGAACCGATGTACCATCTTCGAAGTTTTCAATCTGAAATTCTTCGGATGCATGTATCTCTTCGCCCTGCTTGAACCATTTCACTTGTGGCTTTGGTTTACCAACGACTCTAACCTCCAACTTGGTTGGTTTGCTTACGGTTTTCGTTACAATTGGTAGTTTCTTAAGCAGTTGTGGTGCCATTTCCGTTTCAGTGTCTTCGGGCTCATCCACGGAAATGGTCTGAAATTGTATTTTTTTTCAAATGTTATGTTATCAAAGTCTATAACTAATATTGCTTATAAAGTCTTTAGATTTGATCAAACCGGCCTAAATTCATGAATTCCTACCTTATCCGAAGCTGCGTCTTCCACTGAAGTAATTTCAGAATCTTGATGATATTCAAAAGCTGAAATGGGTAAAATATAACAATTACTAAAGAATCTTTCAAACGTAACATTCTTGTTGTGAATCACAAATATGACTATTTTTCCAATTATTCAAACAGATTCTGTACAGATTATAGATTCTACTGGCAACTGTGGGTGATTTTAGGACGGTAGAAATTTTTTTACATTAAAATTTCCAATTGATATTATTTACATGGAGGAAAAGATTTCTGAAAAGTGATTTTATCGTTAAAACAATTAGGGTTTTTAACAATTTCTAGCTACTGGAAAAAAAATAAAGAAAATTTAAAGGGAACATTTGCAACGCAGAAATCTCATCCTATTGTATTTGAGGTTGACATACAAAGATTATGATTATGAATATACCTTCAACTGCCACATGTGTTACAGTGATGGCTTCTCCAACTTCATTAATAGCATGACAAGTATATTCTCCAGCATCCTCGGGAAATACTTCAGTGATTGTCAGAATGCAATTACCAGTATTGTCCTGAGAAACTGTGACATTTTTCGCATCCTCAATGACACTCTTATTGTGGTACCATTCGATGCGTGGTGTAGGTTGGCCTATAACTTGGCACTTCAGCTCAATTGTTTCACCATCCATCAAATCCACTTGCTGTGGTAATTTCTCGCTATATCTTGGCGACATGTACTCCACCACATCGTCAACTTCTGTGACATCACGTATTTTTACACTAGCCGTTGATGTGACCGAACCTCCAACATTTTCTGCACGACATACATATGATCCAACGTTCTGCTTCTTAAATGATCTCATAATGAGGATTGACTTATTGTCATGTGTAACAACACGGACATCTCTTGACAAAGTAATTGGCTGAACATTGAAAAACCATTGGAAAGATGATAGGGGCTTAGAATCCACAACTGCTTCGAGAATAACTACATCGTTCTCTCGCACCACCTTAGGTACCAATGGTTGTACGAATCGTGGTGCCTTGATGTCAGGAGTTTCCTTCACATCAGATACAACCACTGAAGCTGATGATCGTGCTTCTCCTACTTTGTTAGTGGCTACAACTTCAAATTTGCCAACTTTTTTTCTTTCGGCATTTTTTATAGTAATGGTTGATTGCTTGTGCTCAGTCACTATCTTGACAAAAGAGTCACTTTCAAGAAGCTTTCCATTCCTTAACCAAGATATAGTTGGATTTGGATTGCCATCAAATTTAATGGTCAGTACAACTGTTGATCCACTTTTAACAATTTTGGCCTGCAATGGAGTCTTTATCGTAGGAGCTTCAAGTATCTCTTTTGGTTCGATTGAATCTTTCTTGATTGTCATTGTAGCTTTACCAACTGCTTTGCCAGAGACATTTTCCGCAACAATAGTGTATACCGTCACTGTGTCATGCATTGGATTCAGAATCTCTAGAGCCACATATCCAGTTTGTTCGTCGTAGAACATTTGTAATGTCTCCGAGGGAGTGATTTCCACATTTTCTCTGTACCACTTGACACGAGGCATTGGTTTACCAGAAACATAACAAGAAATGGTTGCTCTGGACTTTTCTGGTGTCAATGATATAGTAACTGGTGATACAAATATGGGAGCTAATCCGTCATCCTCCGTTTCAGCTACAAAATTTGCAATAAGTGGAACACGGTTGAAGATTGAAAATAGAATTTGTATGTCACATCAAATAACATGCGTTGCACAAAGTTAAAGTGAAGTAAATTTTTGGAAATTATTTAAAGAGACTCAGAATGCTTGGAGAGAAGTTGTTAGGATTACAAAAAGGAGATTTTAACACTGAAATTAGTTGATGGAATTCAGTATAATTTCCTCCGTCCCATATGAGTATTGGATTGGTTTCTTTAATAGATTCTAATTTGAAAACTTAGTAGTAACGAAAACCCTCAAGTATACAAAGTGTAACATATTGAACTTACCTAAGGCAATATTGGTCCTTGTAATTGCCACTCCAGCTTGATTCTTGGCTTCACAGGTATAAACACCGACCGTTGCTTGTGTCACACTTACAATTTCTAATATTGCCGTCGTTTCTACAACGCTCATAATATACTGTTCTGATGCGAATAGAACTGTATCGTTAAAGGACCATGTGATAGTAGGGAACGGTGTTCCTTCCACATTGCATTTAAGAATAGTACTTTCTTTAGGTTTAACAATCTTGGGTTGTAGTTTTCTTGTGAATCTCGGTGGTTTGAGTTTCGGAGTGACGGCTTCGATTAATTTTGTATCTTCAACAATAACCTCAGATACTGTCTCTTCCTTGGTATCAAGGATATCTTGCAGAGGTTCTTGTTTAGTACTTGGAACAATGGTTTCTGGAACACGCTTCTGCGTGATGAGTTCCAGTTCTGGAAATGGTTGACTATCATCGATTACTATTCGGCGCTTTTCTTTCTTCTCAATATTCGAGGTGATTTTCATGTCGATTTCTTTTTTGAATTCTATAGTTTCCTCTTCGCTCTCTACCGGAATACTCTCTAACGGCTTTGGTTGAGTTGGTTTCAGTCTGATATTGGTCTCTGTGGTTACAATATCTTCAATCTCCTCATATGCATCCTCTTCTTCAGCTTCAACTTGTGCTATATCGAGCTCTTCCTTGAATGCCACACGTTTTGTCTTCTTCTTTTTCTTAGTTGTTCGTACAAGATCAGGTGTGGTTTCATGGACAGATATTTTTTCGACTTGGGCTTCCTCCGTGGCTAAAGGCTCCACTATACTTGTTTCCGCAACTTCAATAGTCGAAATGTCATAACTATCTTCCGACTCCACAGATTCTGTTGCGCGGTGTTTCAATTTCTTCTTCTTTGCACGACGTTTTCTAATCTCTACTTGTTCAGACTCCAGTAATTCTTCATTTGAAGATATTTCTTCACCTAAATCTTCTTCAGGTTCTCTTGAAATCGGTGCAAGTTCGACTTGCTCTGGTTCTTGTGGTTTCTCCTCAGGAACCTTCTTTGGCACTGGTTTTAATTGAATTTCTTCGGGTTGTTCCTCTTCTAAAGGCCTCCTCTTGCCCTTCGGCCATTGCTTCTCTTCGGCGACTTCTTCTTTAGGTTTTTCTTTCTTTTCACGACGCCATGGAGTAGGTTGTTCCTCTTCCTTGACTTCCTGCGGAACTGGAACGTCCTTGGGAACTGGAGCCAGTTCGACTTGCTCAGGTTCCTTTGGTTTCTCTTCCGGTGTCTTCTTAGGCACGGGTTTCAGTTGAACCTCTTCAGGTTTCTCTTCCTCCAAAGGCCTCCTCTTGCCCTTCGGCCATTGCTTCTCTTCGGCGACTTCTTCTTTGGGTTTCTCCTTCTTTCCACGACGCCATGGAGTAGGTTGTTCCTCTTCCTTGACTTCCTGCGGAACTGGAACGTCCTTGGGAACTGGAGTTAGTTCGACTTGCTCTGGTTCCTTTGGTTTCTCTTCCGGTGTCTTCTTAGGCACGGGTTTCAGTTGAACCTCTTCAGGTTTCTCTTCCTCTAAAGGCCTCCTCTTACCCTTCGGCCATTGCTTCTCTTCGGCAACTTCTTCCTTGGGCTTCTCTTTCTTTCCACGACGCCATGGAGTAGGTTGTTCCTCTTCCTTGACTTCTTGCAGAATTGGAACGTCCTTGGAAACTGGAGCTAGTTCGACTTGGTCAGGTTTCTTTGGTTTTTCTTCCGGTGCCTTCTTAGGCACGGGTTTCAGTTGAACTTCTTCAGGTTTCTCTTCTTCTAAAGGCCTTCTCTTGCCCTTCGGCCATTGCTTCTCTTCGGCAACTTCTTCTTTAGGCTTCTCCTTCTTTCCACGACGCCATGGAGTAGGTTGTTCCTCTTCCTTGACTTCCTGTGGAACTGGAACATCCTTGGGAACTGGAGCTAATTCGACCTGCTCTGGTTCTTGTGGTTTTCGCTCTTGTGTCTTCTTAGGTACTGGTTTTAATTGAACTTCTTCGGGCTGCTGCTTTTCTAGAGGCTTCCTCTTTCCCTTCGGCCATTGCTTCTCTTCGGCAACTTCTTCCCTGGGCTTCTCCTTCTTTCCACGACGCCATGGAGTAGGTTGTTCTTCTTCTTTAATTTCCTGAGGAACTGGCACTTCTTCAGTCTGTTTCGTTTCCTGGGTTACTGATTTCTCTATTGTCTTATCCTCTCTGTGTTTCTTTCGTCCTCTTTCCCATGGTACAGGTACTTCATCTTTTCGTTCTGTGGATACGTCTTCGCTTTCTCTGACATGCAACATAGCAGTATCTTCAACATGCTTAGTTTCCATTTGTCTGATACCTCTCGCCCATGGTACAGCTTGCTGTGCCTTTGTTCGTAGATCCATTTGTGTTGATTCGTGTTCAGCAATTTTAAGAATAGCTATATCTTCTACATTTGTTAGAGTTTCACTGTACATTTGCTCTTCTGTCTCTTTCTTGTGGTGTCGCTTTTGCTTCTGTGGTATGTACTTCAATGTATCTCTTAATACCATCTCATCCACTCTTCTAGTCAGTTCTAGTATAGAAGTGTCTTCTTCGTGTTTGGAATGTTGTACATATTGCTTTCTAACATCTTCTGACACATCTTGCTCTTGTTCAAGCGCTGTATCTTCAGTTCTTGTTTCGTCTTCCAATTTTAATTGCTGAAGTTCAAATAGTCTAGCATTCTGATATGCTTTCTGAACTGATTTTAGGTCCACAAATTCTAGTCCTTCCTTTTCTATTTCGTGATGCTCTATCTGAGACGGTCTTAAGTCCACTTCCTCTAATCTTTCGTGTTCAATGAATTTCGGTGTGAGAACTGTCTTTTTAAGTTTCTTCATTTCTTCTAACCATGGATTAACTTGTTCTTCTTTCTTTGTGTAAACCTGAATCATTCTTTGAATCATTCTCTGTTGTGACAATGATCTATCTCGGGATGTGTAGCGTTTCTTGTGTTTTTCTGTGGGTTGCAAGCTACGACTACGCTTTCTTCGCCAAGGGAGGGATTCATCACCGCGCGGAATGATTTCTTCATCATCGTACGATTGACTAGTGGTTGTGGAGAGCTCCAAGTCGGTATCCGGGGTACCCGATTTGGTGGATTCGCGCTGTTGCTGAGTCTGTGAGACATCAGCGATTTTCCTCTGCCAATCAGGAACAGTCAATTGCGAAGAGCGACCACGTCGTTCTATAAAAAATAATTTTAAATTTTTCATACATTAATACAGAGTTTAAGTATTCAAATATGGTCTAAACAATGGCTACGTAAATAATACTCATAACACTTAATGTCACACAAGCACTTACCTCTGAGTGTATCACTTCTGAAGACTTTTTTTTATTGGTATTAATACTTACTTTTGTTCGAGAAGAAGAATTGTAGAGCTTATAATCACTGGTTTTTTCATTATATGTATTAGGTAGGTATATACCTATATGAAATATGTTCCTTTTGTGTAATAAAAATGTCTTCCTGTATATGAACGCCTCCATCAGATGTGCTATATATTTTCAGGTTCTAATTTATGCCTCAGCCAAGAGGTAAAAATATTTATATGAAGAAATCGACTTTGAAAATTTCAAGCTATATAACCTTCAGGAATACATGAAAATCTTTTATAAGATCCTGTCTTATTTCTCCTGACTGCTTAATTAATAATTTGTATACATGGCCGTAGTATATAACTGTGATATATCAATCGATCATCTTTTATGTAAATTATTCGTTTGAATATCTCCCAACTTTTCAAAAGTTATAATTGGATTTTTGGTGGCACACGGCACATCTCCACATTTTCTTTTGTGGCATGAATCATCTTCTGTCTAGAAGGCGAGAGTGAGCCAGCACAACTCTGTCATTGTAATGCAGATAGGAATTAAAATATCTATAGTATATAATCACTATATATCCATCTCACTTTTTTTCAAGCTTCTAATGTAATTTACTGGGTGAGTAGAGAGAAATACTTTTTCATCCACCTATAAATAGGTTTGATGAATATTCGTGAAACATGGAAGTACGGAATGAGTCGTTCAAATACGCTTATATTTGTAAAAGTGAATAATGTTGATGATGTTGGACTCAAAATAGAACTATTCTATAAACGTTTGGCGCATGCCTACAATACCAATTTTTCGTTTGAAGGAAAATGTGATTCGCCAAGGTACAGTTCAGTTGGTTACCTGGTCAGACACAGTTTGGATCACTTTCCTCGTGAACCGTGGCCAAGTCAAAATTAAAGCTCTCAAAAACACGCACATACAAAATACAAAAAAAAATACAAAAAGAGAAAAGCTTCAAAATAAAAAAAAGTGAATATTGTAAAAAGACAAATATATATTAGAAAAACAAAAATATAATATAATTTGTGAATTAACTTAATAATTAGTGAAACTCTTGATTGAAAGGATCTTCAGGAAGTGAAAGCAACAAAATTGGAATAGCAGGGTATGAGGTGAATGCACAATTGCTAAATATATTAATTTATTCAGAGGCTCAGGTCATTGAAATCGTTGGAAAGAGAGCCCATGAATTGTTACACTTTGCAATGGAAGGGAAGCATAAAGCAATTGTGCATTCATTTTGTTAAATGAAATATTCTGAAGCTAAACATTGTACTGACTATGTTAAATTTTCCTTTCAGAGCGGAAGCATGTGGCTTGGAAGTGTCTAGAAAACATGACATTTTCGTTCCAATTATGATAACTGATTACTCATAACATATCAACAACAACTTCTCAACGTTAAGAGCGTCAAAGTGAACAACATTGTTATTTTTACAATTAATTATTTCTTCACTTGAAATGCAATCATCTCTTTAGTCATCCAGTGTATTTTTGAATAATTCTCTTAATCTATTTTAAGTTTTCTTTTGTAATATTTTTCTATTGAATATAAATAAAGAATATTTCTTTTCTCTCTGTGTTCATCTGTTTAAATACTGATGGACATCCTCTGGTGAAATGTGTGTCATTTATTTGCTTGCTGATTGTTTGAGGTAGATTATTTTTACCACGAAGAAAATCATTTTTCTATGATTCATAAAGGTGCGAAGCCATATATGCGCGAAGGCATTCCAAATTTAGCCGGTAATGTAATCCCTCGTTTAGCGTTGATAGAGAAGAAAATCTACCGTGTATATTTTTTTTCTGCCGAATCTCTTCCACATAGTCCTCATCGTCCGCAGAGGCATATTGCTCTATCATATACATATTGTATATATAAAAATCATCAGAAATCCCACTGGGTGAACAGAAATAGAATTACAAGTTTGCGGGAGGCGTTCACTCTTCTACTTGGTTGGGTGTTGAAGTATGTTTTCAAAGATGAAAAGAACACATTTCGTTGCACACGGCACTGTTACTCGATGTATCCAATAAAAATACTTTATAACTCCTTACAACTATAATTTTAAGTTTTCTTCTCTCTTTTTCTAACAATCTTGTGGCCGTATATTTGTGGATATTTGCCGGTTGAGAGACATCGAGTGTGAAATTTAATTTCTTTTTTATCAGGTGTGACTGTGACTCAATGTTACAGAGATTGCAACTTCCTTCGTCCATTTACAATTTAACAAATCGAATTTCTCTTGCATGAATTTTATTGCCTTCTTGTTGTGTAATACATAAAATTATATTTGAAATAAATAATTCCTTTATCTATAAACTATGTTTTATATAAAAAGCATTTTTTTTTACGAAAAATTTTCTTATTCTTTTTACCAAAAAAAAAACGAAATAATCAGTTATCATTTCAAAAATAGTTTTGCTTTTCTCACATTTTATTCTCATATTAGATGATTTTTCATCTTTTTTTTGCCAATTTAAATATTTATAGCAATGTGTTTGGGATGGAATTAAAAAATAAGAAAACAAAAAGGTGCTTTGGAAGCTACAAGATATTCTTGCTTAAACGGTATACGATTAATTAATAAAGTAAACATCAAATATAATAAAAAATCACGACTAGTTAATAATAAAAGTATTTGAAAGAATAATTAACTGTTGAAATAATTATAATGCAAAAAATACACACAAAGAATAAATACAATAATTCTAAAATATGAGAAAAGAAAAACAGTAAAAACATATATTGCAAAATATATCTAACAATAAAAGAAAAAAAGGTGATCATGAGCGAATTATTATCATCGGGCATAAACAGATAGATTTATTTTGGCGAAAACACATTTCTTTTTAAAATCAAAATTCAAGGGCTATTATTTCTTACTTTTCACGATAAGATTAGCCGATGTTTCAACTTGGCCCGCTGTTGTTGTCACACGACATGTGAATTTGCCAGAATCTTCCTCGTATGTGGTATTAATCAGTAGCACGGCATTGTTCCCCTCCTGAATCATCTGCAATAAAAATGACACACATTAAAATGCTATTAAGATGCTTCATAGAGCCATAAATGTTGATCTTGAATCTATTGGATGAGCAATAAAATACAATGACGACTACAAGGAATTCTTTTTTATTTTTAAATATAAGGAAAGTGGTATGTAAACTTACGATTCCCAAGATTTATGTGGTTATTTATATTGAGTTTTTCAACATTTTTTTTACAAGAAGTCAAATGGCCAGTCGAGGTCCCTTGTCAGATTGAAAATCCTTCAAAATTGCCATTGAAAATACTGAAAATTCTCAGTTGAAATTCCTATCTATTTGCAAGTCTATTTGTTATAGATGAGTTTATTTTCGGGTTTAAAGGGTTTGTTTAAAGTATAAGAATTTTATAATTTCTAACGCGTTCCGCAATTACCCAAAAATTGCATAGGGTGGGTTCATCACTAACGGCCACTTTTCATAACTTATATCATCGACACTTCAGCTAAAGACAAATATTTTCATAAAATAATAAAATGCATTCTTTTTGCTATTAGGTACTTAAATTAGTTATCCGAAGTCACCCAATTCTGCTTGAACCGTTTTCGTCTTAAATTTTACTTCCTTATTGAGAACACATTTATTTAGTTGAGAGAATTTTTCACAAGAAAAAATTGTTCAGAAAAATGTTTTTCTGAAAACTTGATTTTTCAGGTTTTATGTGTTTTATATAAAAATGCGTCAAAACTTATATTGATTTGTCTGATCCTTGAGGAAGAGGCATTACAAAAGCATTTTGTATCACAATTTGCCAGAAATTTGCTGGAAAAATACTCTGTAAAAGGCTTGAAGCGAATTGAGCACGATTTGTAAAAATTACGTGGCCATAAGTGGAAAAAGAGAAACCACTTATGGTCACCTCCAAAGTTCAAACAATACTACAAAAAGATCACTTGAAAATAATTTCAAATAATAAATTTGTTATTAATAGATATGATCTTGATGAAGAAAATCAACAACTCTCGCGCAAATATGCAAAATAAAGTCGATACATTTCTTGTAATCTTTAGGAAAATTCGTTACAAATCCGGTCAATTTGCTAGATTCTTCACTTTAACAAGAAATTACATAAAAGGTAAAATAAACGAAATAAAAACGCTTAATAATTTATGAAATGGGAACAGTTGAATGGTCACAATATTATTTTTGAACTTATTCAAAGAATATTGCAATTAATTTGAGATGGCCATTAGTGGTGAACCCACCCTATTATATTCAACTAGAAACAATAAATTTTATTATTTTCAATTACATTTATTCTAATTATCAAGATTTTCAATAACTTGGCATGAACATGAACTCATATCGAAAAGGAGATCAAAGTGAATTTGTTGACCAACAATGTTGGTAGTTTCTAATTAATCAGAAATATTCATACTTCAGTATACATATTGCAGTGGCCAAAGAGACTCTTAAATTAAAAAATCTCTCCTTCATGCCTTGTGATTGCAAAATTTATACAACATCATTAATCATATCTCTGAACCAAAAAATGTGACTCAGAAAAGATTTCACGCTTTTTCACATTAATTAAACTAAAATTTCTTGGCACCACCCAAAATCCCACTAATTAGTGTAAAATGCATTGGATGTACGAACCTGAAAGTCTGGTGAGGTGGGAATTAGAGCACCTTCCCGGAACCACTGCACCGCCGTTGGTTTGGCCTTTCCTGTGATTTTGGTCTGGAACTGAGCAGGATTTCCCTCCTCGCAAATAACATCTTTGAGTGGCGTAAGGCTGGGTAGAGCGTCCTGCTGTTCCGGCGCCATCACCTTCAGCGTCGCATTGGTGGAAACTTCACCGGCTGTGTTCCCGAGGACACACTTGTAGACACCCTCATCTTCGGGGAAGGCCTCAGAGATGCGCAGTGTGTAGTATTCACCTTCTCTGATCATTTGGAAGTACTTTGATTGCTTGATAATGCTCTCACCCTTGAACCACTTGGCCACTGGATTGGGTTTCCCCACGACTCGTGTCTTAAACACCACCGAGTGACCCTCAAGGATCTTCTGATCCTTCAGGGGTTCCACCAGTGTGGGAGCTTTCTCTGTTCCAGGCGTTGTTGGCTTATCCTTTTGCGCTTTTGCCGGTGTCGCCACCGACAATTCAGCGTCGCAACGCGCCTCACCAGCATTGTTGACCGCCACACATTCATACTTGCCAACATCCTCTGGGTACGCCTCAATAATCAGCAGTGTGTAGGTGTTGTCCTCCTCAAGTACTTTGTACTTGATATTGGTGGTGATCTTCTTGCCATTCTTCAACCAATACACATCCAGAGGCTTCGTTCCGGTCACGCGGGCGTCGAAACGCGCCAACTGACCATTCGCCACCTTCACATCTTGGACAGTGGTGAGGAAACTGGGCGGAACAACACCGCCACGGCCCTGTCGCTTCCTCTCCTCAACCACCAAATTCGCACTGCATTTGGCCGATCCGCCGCGATTTTCGGCTACAACAGAAAACACAGCCGAATCCTCAACGAACACCTGGCGCATTATCAGCACGGACTTTGTGCTGAAGGTGTGAATCTGGAAGTCTGGGGAGTTCTGAATGAGGAAAGTCTCACGGAACCACTTAATCTGTGGCAGTGGCTCTCCATCGAACTCCACCTCAAAGCGCGCCTGTTCATTCTCAAACACACGGCACGGTTGGATTTTCTTGGTGAAGAAGGGCGCCTTGCTTGGCTGAACGGGACCCTGGACAACGCGCTCCTGAATCTTTCCCTTGTGCTCCATCTCAGTGGTTTCCGTGGCAGTTATTTTGCGTGTGATCTCCAAATCACCCACTTGCTCCTTTTGTGTCTGCTTCTGCTTCGACACGTGCACCTCACGCCCATGAACAGCGGACTCCGATGGTTCTGGTGGCTTCTTCGCAAATTTACGGGTCTCAACGGTTTTCTCATCCACCTCTTCACTTTTATCGCTGTAAAATGGGCAAGAGATTAATATTTATTCATCAACATTTAAAGTAGAATTCGAAAAAATAAATGCATTTTTTTGGCATCTTAACTTAAGTCTCAATTTTCATTTCTCTAAACTTGGTATTGGTTTATATTAGATCTCTTTAGGAAGACCCGCATAAAACATTAGGGCTTGGCCTTTCTTTAGACATAGTGAAAAATGTTTTTTTTTTTATTTTGTGATTTTTAATAAGTTAACATGTTGAATAATTCGATAAATATTATTCAAATAGACGAGGCTTCCGAATAAGGAAAGAGAACATAAGTCCGAGACCTTTCCAACAAAGTATGACACAGGACTCTATGTAAACCTGAAGCTGAGATAAACGGGTTTTAATATGGAATTTTATATTGGCTATAATCTCTTCGGTTCGATCTTGATCATAAGGTGCTTTTTGGAAGGGTCTCGGAAAATGCTACAATTCTTCTGAACATTGGAAGTTTCAAAGATGTATCTCTAAAAAATAACTGATCAATTTTCTTGGCATAATTCTGTAAGAATTCCACGTTCACAATCTGGGATTGCCACTCGCTTTTAATTTATTTTTCTTAGATTTTTGTAATAGATATATCACTTACAGACTGTCCTGGTACTTTTGAGCCATTCCCTTCGCCATTGATGACTGGACGACCTTGTCTCCGGGAATAGCAAATTGATGACTAGCTTCTCTTAGGCGTGACTCCTTCACAACTTGCTCATTTTCCAATTCTTGCAGTTTGTTGTAATAATCCTCACCCTTCTTTGATTTAACAGCATGTTGCCATTCAGTTTCTGGTTCCTTAAACGACTTTTGCTTGTTGAATTTACCCAATTCAACGCCACTCTGTTGATCATGCAATGCCTTTCTCTCCTCGAATGTCTTTTCGAGCTCAGTTTCAGTGCGTTCTTTCTGGTATTGGACAAGATCGTAGTCGTACCAGGCTAAATTTATTACAGAGAAAACATCTCTTAGTCACGGTTACAGGAAAATCATGCAGAAACAGTAATATGTCAATATAGTAAAGTTATATTTTTCAAAATAATTGCTGGCAATTTTTAGACTATATACTCGCAAAGTAAAAGAACAAGAAGAAAACATGCTTAGTCATAGTAAAACGATATATCACTAAGTTATCAGAAAGAAATGATGTCTAAACTTAATATTTACAATGAAGTTTTCCATACCTTGCCATTTTACTATCTCAGATTTGTATGTACAAAAGCTGGAAGCGATGAACGTCGATGGGCTTTTTCATATCTACAGTTGTTTTTAGAGCTTTAAGCGAGGTAATACCCAAAGGAGTGGAGGCCAAGGAGTATAGGGATGTCAAGGATTGGCTTGTGGATGTGTTCTTAATTAAGTGTCTTCTGCTCGTTTGAGAATGATATGTTTAATAGCATTGCATCTAAAGGGTATGCAAATGTATTTAGTTTCTAGATCTAGAGTATAAAAAATATAATATCTAGAGTGTTATCTTAGAAGAAAGTTCAAATTTTGTGAGTTTTCAAAAATATTCAGCAAAAATTGCAAATAAAAAAATCTCTCAAAAACATATATTATTAAAGTAATCAGCATTATTTGTTGACTTGGTTTTTACGCATTTGTATGCATCAAGTTTGAGAGCATTTAGATATGTACATAGTTTCCTTGAGCTCTTGCAAATGTTAAATTCCAGCATTTGTTATGTGCAAAATGTGCAAAAAAGATGTTGAAATTTTTCAAATATAGTTTTTAAATGAAGTTTTCAAAGTTTCAAAAACTTTTTCATTGCTGAAATGCGATTTTCCTTTAGCGAATAATGAATTCTAATGTGCCATTTGAACTTTCCATGTGATTAATATTGTGCAAATGATTAGAGGCATGTTTTGTGCAGTATGCAATGTTCTGAAAAAAGATCTTCAGTAACTTACGTCTTGGTGAATTCTTCAAAACATTCCTATAGTCATCCTTGCGCGGAATAACTTTGAGTTCTGTCGATGAAACAGCCTCTCCCAGCGAGCTTCTCGCGATCACTTCTATCTTGCCCGTATCATATTGTCGAGTTTTTGGTATATCCATATGATACATTCCGTCGTAGGTTAACTTGTATCGCGATCCCTAAAGCAACAAATATATCCATAAATTTCCAATGGGAAACTTTGGTCTAAATCAAACTTACATTCACAACTGTGTGTCCATTGATCAGCCACATCACTCGTGGTCTTGGATGTCCAGTGACTCGGGCGCAGAATCTTGCCCATTCACCTTCCTCAACTGTCACAGCTTCGGGATTGCTGACAAAGACTGGAGCTTGCTTGGGCTTCATTGCCTCGTCAACTTCTTCAGGGACCCTAAAATACAAACCATGCTTCTATAGATATCTAGGGACATAACTATGAACAGATTGTTAAACTTACACTTGCCATGAGGCTTCCATTTCACGAATTCGCTCGATACTCTTCATACCTTTAGGCAACTGAGAATCATAAATAATACCCGGTTTACCCGTCGTCTTGATCATTGCTCGTGTTTCATCCATTCCATACAAGTTGGTGGCACGGCATAGGTATTCACCGCTATCCTCAGGATACACCCAGCCAAAGTTCATGGCGACATAGCCAAAATCGTAAATGGGTGTGAATCGGTTTTCTAATAAAAAGAGAAACGATTCAATCCAGGATTTTGAAGGACTTTAAATAGGACTATTTAGAGGTTTTGGGAATTATATCGGTATTATTGGTTTTCATAAGTAAGCCCGGACTTAAAAGGTAGGGGTAGATGGTCTAGGCCCCACCTTTTATAGTTGAAATAGGCTAAACCTATCAGAAACCATTCCAAATTTTTATATAAACTACAACCAATTTTTTTTACGAATAATTCAAAGTTTGAAACTTACTGTACGGTAGGGGTTTTCCATTGAAGAACCATTCGACTTTCATGTTTGGATCACCTACAGGTGCTAATTGGCATTCAAACTTCGTGCTCTGCATTTCCGTCAGGCTCGACTGGTCCTCAATCTGGGTCACAAATCTAGGAGGTTGCTTCCTATCCGGATCATAGAGATCATCCTCAGTGAGGAATATCTCAGACGTGTACTTCTTAATAGTGGCTTCCATCTGCATCAATGTCTCGGACTTCTTCATACCCTTTGGTATTTGGTTTTGGAGGATAATAGTTGGCAGTTCTGTATAAGACAAATAGAAAATCAGTTGTGATTACCAATCGTTAGTTTCCCCTTATAAAATCCTTACTTTTGCACGAAACTGTAGCACGTGTTGTATCCTCTCCGAGATCATTCACCGCTCGACAAACATATTCACCAGAATCTTCAGCATACACATAGAGGATGTCCAATGAAACGAATCCCATGTCGTAGACTGTGCGATAGCGATGACCAGAAGGTAGGGGTTTACCATTTCTGTACCATTCAACACGGAGCTTTGGATCCTCTTTCGGCTCAACGCGGCACTCAAAGCGAATGCTCTCCGCCTCATCTACAGTTTGTGACTGAATGTGAGTGATGAACTTGGGTGGTTTCATTGGGGCCTCCTCTTCTGGTGCAATAGTGACTGGACCACGTTCCAGTTCCTTCAGTTTTTCAGCAGTCATACCCTCAGGCAATTGACTATCGAAGATGATGTCCTTCTTGGATTTGCATGTCACCTTGGCCACAGTCGTAGCAGATCCCCATCTGTTGGTGGCACGACACACATACTCGCCAGAGTCACGTGCGTAAGCGTAGTCCATGTCAAGGGCAACAAATCCGAAATCATTGAGCATGTGGACACGAGATCCCGTGGCCAATGGACGACCATTGTGATACCATTCGATGCGCATTGAGGGATCACCAACGGGTTCAACGCGACAATCAAAGTGAACTGGACCACCTTCTGGGATATCAACATTATCCTTGATGTCGACAACGAAACGTGGTGGATTGGGTTCCTCCTCTTCGGCACTTATTTCTTCACGCTTGTACAGTGATTCCTCCAGCTTCTGGATACTCTCGGTTCCTGTACGGAAGTTGGATGGCAATTGAGGCTCCATGATAATTCCTTGACGACCACGTACTTGAAGCTTACACGATACCGTAGCTTCACCATGCTTGTTTGTCGCCTTGCATGTGTACAAGCCCGAATCACGCTGGTAGCATCCGGCAATCTCCAAGATGACAAATCCAAAGTCATTGATTGTCTTGATACGTGATCCTGCCCAGAGAGCCTTGCCATTGTGGAACCATTCAACCCTCATGCTTGGGTCAGTTATGGGCGTTAGGCGACACTCGAAGTGTGCCAGTGAGTTTTCACCCAGAGTCAAATCTGCTGGTGTTGTAATGAATTCTGGTGGTTTGCCAGAATCATCTTCAGGTGTCATCTGTCCAACATTCGCTCCCAATCCCTCAAGTTCGGCAATCTTGTCAATTGTTCCTTCCATGCCCTTTGGCAATTGTGACTCCAAGATGATACTTCTCTTGCCCTGTACACGCATGGAGGATGTGGTAACTGCTTCACCATACTCATTGATAGCTCGGCACGAGTACTCTCCAGAATCTTCGGGATAAACCGGAGAAATCTCCAAAATGACAAATCCAAAGTCACAGAAGGTGCGGAAACGCGATCCAGCCTTCAATGGTTTACCATTCCAGAACCATTCGATACGGAGTTTAGGATCGTCTGTCGGTATGACGCGCGCTTCGAAATGTACATTCTCACCCTCACGCAGACTATCGATATTAGACAGTGGAACTGTAAATACAGGTGCTTTTCCTCTCTCCTCATCTACACGCTCCTGGTGTTCACGAATGAGCGAGTCTTCCAGGGTTTGTATCTTCTCCAGTCCTCCTTCCATGCCCTGCAGATAAAAATCACATTAGATCATATTTCAAAGTTTGCATCGAATTAGGATTCCAAATTCCTAAAGTGATATGTTTAAAAAAAAAGTTACTTACCCGCGGTAGTTGCGAGTCCAAGATAAGATTAGCCTTCGACAGACATTTCAGTGAAGCTTTCGTTGAATCCGATCCGTATTTGTTTGTGGCTCGGCACTCATACTCTCCAGAATTCTCTTCATAGCAATACAATATGTCCAGAATAACAATTCCAAAGTCGTGGAAGGTCCTGTATCTGTGACCATGAGGCAACTTGTTGCCATTGTAGTACCATTCGACTTTGAGATCGGGATCTGTGACCGGTGTAAGGCGTGCTTCAAAGTGAGCGCTCTGTCCCTCAACCAACCGTGACACCTCCTTGATCTGTGTCACGAACTTTGGTGGTTCACCCACAGGTGTTGTGGGTGTGGCAGGTTGTTGAGACAGTCCACTCTCCAGTTCCCTAATTTTAGCCAAGGAGTCAGGCTGAAGACTGTCAAGGAAGACACCGCCCTTTCCAGTGCATTGGAGTGTGGCTCGGGTGAAGTCTTCACCATACTTATTGGAAGCACGACAGACATATTCACCAGAGTCATGACTCTGGACATAGGCGATATCCAGAAGGACATAACCGAAATCAGCAACGGGTTTAATCCTCGTGGAGTGACGCATCGGTTGACCGTTGTGGAACCACTCAACCTTCATGTTAGGATCACCAACAGGCACAAGAGTGCATTCGTAGTGAGCCGATTGGCCGTCTTTGAGTCCGGCCAAGCTCTGAATCTGCGTTGTGAAGCGTGGCTTCTGGCCCTGTGACTTATCAACACACTCGAGGTTCACACTTATCTCAGCCTTACCCCACTTGTTAGTGGCACGGCAAGAGTACTTGCCTGAGTCTTCAATCTTTGTACCCAAAACTTCCAGTACCACCATACCGAAGGCATAGACAGTTCTAAATCTATGACTAGCTTCAAGTGTCTTGCTGTTGTAGAACCACTCTACAACCATGGTTTGATCTCCGGTAGGTATAAGAGATGCCTCAAAGTGAGCGATCTCACCTTCACTGATATTTCTGATATCGGTGAATTCTGATGTGAATCTCGGTGCTTGGCCAATTTCGGATTCAGCCTTCTTGTCTTCAGTTCTTCTCAGTGAATCTTCAAGATCTTGAATCTTCTCTAGACCTTCATCGCCCTTAGGATGCTGCGACTTCTCAATAACGCTCTCCTTGCTAGTGCAGTACACGGTCGTAGAGGTGAATGCCTCTCCAGCCAGATTGTAGGCTTTACAAGTATAGATACCCTGATCTCTTTCGTAAACTTCAATGAGATCAAGGGTAACAAAACCAAAGTCACTAGTCATCTTGAAGCGTGAACCATGCTGCAACACCTTTCCATTGAAGTACCACTCAATCTTGAGATTAGGATCTTCTTTAGGTTCAACCTGGCCCTCCAAGTGAAGGGGTTGAGCCTCAGACAACTTAAATTCGGGATGAGTTGGAATGACCCATTCTGGTTTGGGATATGCCTTCTCTGGTCCAGCTGGTTTCCTTGCAGCACGATCTGCAGCAGCTCCTTCTGCCTCCTTAACAGCCTCAAGTCCTGCTTTGCCCTGAGGATGTTGAGTATCCAAAAACATAGTTTCGGTGCTTGTACACCTCAACGAACCAGATGTGGATGCAGATCCCTTGTTATTGGTAGCCTTGCAGGTGTAAATTCCTGAATCCTCAGCATATGCATGACTGATGTCCAAGGCAATGAATCCGAAGTCGTAAGTTGTCTTGAAACGGGAGCCAACGGGCAGGGGTTTTCCATTAACGAACCACTCAATTTGCATTGTAGGGTCCTTGGAGGGTTCCACATTGCATTCAAAGTGGACATTGTCCCCTTCACGACATTCAACGTTATTGAGATGAGTGATGAAAACGGGCGTTTCGTATGTGGGCTCTGGTGCTGCTGGACGGTCGGGTCTGGGTGCTTCCAGTTGACCAATGCGTGGTAAAGCGTCTGGATGCATGGTGTCTGCCAGCAACCAGTGCTTATCCTCAATCTTGAGTGTACACGTTGAAACAGCTTCGCCAAGGAGATTCGTTGCGCGACACGTGTAGATAGCTGAGTCATCAGCACGGAGACTGTTGATGGCCAGGGTGACAAGGCCAAAGTCAAAGGTGCTCCTCAAGCGAGTACCAGTGGTGAGAGAAACTCCATTCTTGAACCATTCAATGCGCAAGTTTGGATCAGCTCGTGGCTCCACTTGAGCCTCGAGGTGAACATGCTGTCCCTCAACCAGTTTATCGTAACTCTCAAGATGCGTGGTGAAGACTGGTGCTTGCTGTGGCGTTGTGTCCACAAACATTTCAGGAACACGATTCATTGCAGCTTCCTTCTGCTGAATCTTCTGCCACGAATCAGGAAGGAGAGTCTCACCAGCGATCGATGATCGTGATTTGACTTTCATGGCTGTTGATGAGACTGCTTCACCAGCAGCATTGATAGCCTTGCACATGTACACACCACTATCTTCCGCCACGACAGAATTGATATCCAGTGTGACAAATCCGAAATCGTGTGTTGTACGGAATCGAGATCCCATCTTCAGCTCAACTCCATTGACAAACCACTCAAAACGCATGGTGGGATCACCAACGGGAACTACGCGTGCCTCGAATCGAGCATGCTGTCCCTCCCATAATTCAGCTGGGCCGGTGAGGAGTTGCGTGAAGATGGGCTTCTCGAAGACGCGATCTGGTTCGTCTGGTCGCTTCGAAGTTGGTGCTTCGAGCTGCTGGATCTTCCGCATACCCTCAGGGTGTTGCGATTGCAATTGAATATTGGCATGAGTGCGAATTCTCATTGAAGCCGTGGTCACGGCTTCACCCAATGGATTGGTGGCACGACACATGTAAACTCCCTGATCCTCTTCTCTTACATGCTGAATGTCCATGGAGACATATCCGAAATCGTGTTGCTTGGTAATCCTCGAGCTGTCCTCCAATGGTTTATCATTGCGGAACCACTCGACCTTCAGAGTAGGATCTCCAACGGGGATCAAACGACATTCAAAGTGGGCCGTATCTCCCTCTACGATAGCATCAATATTCTGCAATGGTTGTGTGAATACGGGTCTCTGTCGGGTGACTTGCTCTGGAGCGTCAGGACGCTTGAAGGGTTGCGCTTGTTCAAGCTGACGGATCTTCTCGAGACCCTCTGGACGTTGCGACTCCAAAATAATACTATCCTTAGCAACAACTCTCATCTTAATTGATGAGACACACTGTCCAAGAGCATTAACTGCACGCACTGAATACTCGCCCGCATCCTCAGGCACAACATGTTGGATGTCCAATGCCACATAGCCAAAGTCAAAGGTGATGTGGAAACGAGATGCTGAAGGAAGGGGTTTCCCATTGTGGTAGAACTCAATGCGCAAGTTGGGATCATGAATAGGTTCAACTTGAGCTTCAAAGTGAGCTGTTTGTCCTTCATACAATTCCGTTGTGCCTCTAAGTTCTGTGACGAATCTGGGAGGACTGAGGGGTAGATCCTGGATTTCAGGACGTGTTGGCCCTGCCTTCGATTCCAACTTTTGAATCTTCTCCAGACCGTCTGGATGTTGTGTGTCCAGAATGATCGAGCGACGGTTGACAACACGAATGTTGCAGGTATTCATGGCTTCGCCCAGTAGATTTGTAGCCTTGCACATGTAGTTACCCGTGTCTTCTCCATAGACATACAGGACATCCAGAGCCACATAGCCAAAGTCGTGGGTGGTTCTGAATCTATGACCCGCCCGAATGGCCTTTCCATTTATAAACCATTCAATTCGGAGGTTGGGGTCATTGATGGGTTCAACGCGACACTCCAGATGAGCATGATCGCCCTCCTTGAGGTTCTCCAGACTGTTGAGCGGTGTCAGGAAGACGGGTTTCTGTCCCACCTCTTCCTTTTCAGCCTTCTGTGGTCTTTCATAGCTCTCGAGTTCCCTGATCTTGGCCAGTCGCTGTTCATCCAATGTGTCCAAGTAGAGACCAGCATTGGGATTCACTTTAACAGCGCACGTTGTCACTGCTTCACCAACGGCGTTCTTGGCCTTGCACATGTAAGTTCCAGTGTCTTCGGCATAAGCATAGAGGATATCAAGGGCGACAAAACCAAAGTCATAGACAGTCTTGAATCTGTGCCCTTGTGGAATAGGTCGTCCATTGCAGTACCATTCAACTTTCATGGTAGGATCATTTACAGGTGTTAGCGTTGCTTCAAGGTGAACAGGCGTTCCCTCCTGAACATTTGCATTACGAAGTGGTCGTCCGAACTGAGGCTTCTCAGCCACAAACTGCTCTTCCTCGACTTTCCTCTTGTAGCGTGAATCATCTTCAAGATATTGAATCTTCTCCAAAGCACCTTCATGCTGTGTATCCTGAATAATAGATTGGCGTGACTTGACATTCAATTTGATTGAGGACTGAGCCTGGCCCAATTTGTTAACGGCACGGCAAGTGTATTCGCCACTGTCTTCTGCGTACACGGTGAGAATATCAAGAGCGGCAAAGCCGAAATCGTACTGCGTCCGGAAGCGATGTCCCGTTTGCAGGGGTTGGCCATTGTGGAACCACTCGACTCTGAGATTAGGATCCGGATAGGGTTCAATTCTGCATTCATAGTGAGCACTCTGGCCCTCAAACAGATTCGTTGGGCCGTGCAATTGAGCTGTGAAGCGAGGTGCTTGCTTCACTACAACCTCCTCCTCTTCGCGACGAGCGTACCGCGTTGTATCCTCAAGATGCTGAATCTTCTGCAACGCCCCTTCGTTTTGGGTCTCCATTTGCAACGCTGCTTTAGCTGCAATTGAGAAAATGGAAAATTAGAGCTTGGTTAACTGATTGAACAGTTTTGGGACTTACATTGGACGATTAAAGAAGCAGACGTAACAGCTTGACCCAATTCATTGATTGCTCTACAAGTGTAAGTACCAGAATCCTCAGGGTTGACGTACTTCATATTCAAAGCGACATATCCAAAGTCGTGCATCGTTGTAACTCGATTAGCTGAAAGAGTAAAAAGAAGATTGGTAAACGCTCATAAAATTCCCCAAGAGATCAAAAAACTAAGGGTTAGAAATATACGTAAAAGTTTTTTTGACCAATTCAAAATCTTGTAAGGAGATCAAAAATCGATTAAATAACTTTACAAAATTAGGAAAGTCTTAGCGAAAGCTTTAAAGAACATTCTTTTCCAAAAATAATTTCTACTCACATGCTTCCAATGGAACTCCATTCCTGAGCCACTCAACCTTCAGTTTAGGATCCCCGACAGGGATGAGTCTGGCTTCAAAGTGAACTGCTTGGTTCTCTGCTACGCGATTATCCTTCACAGGGAGAGTGAACAGCGGCGCCTGACTGACAAATTCCTCCTGAACACTCTGGCGCTGGTAGCGTGAAGTGTCCTCCAGTTGATGAAGACGATTAAGGGCACCCTCATGCTGCGACTCCATGTAGATGGACTTCCTGGTGTGAATAATTGCAATGGCTGATGTAACTGCTTCGCCAAGAGCATTCACAGCGCGGCAGGTATAGGTGCCTGAATCCTCTGGCAGGCATCCCATAATGTCCAGGGCGACAAAGCCAAAGTTGTTGGTCTCCGTGAATCGTGATCCGGACTTGAGTGGGGTGTTGTTGTGATACCACTCCACCTTCATTGTAGGATCAGACACCGGAATCAAGCGACACTCAAAGTGCGCCCTCTGACCTTCTCTGATCTCAACATTCTTCAGGGATGTGGTAAAGATGGGTGCTTGCTTTGTCACTTCATCCACCTCCTCATGGCGGTGGTAGCGTGACCTATCCTCCAGGTAGTGGATCTGCTCCAGACCCGCTTCATTCTGGCTCGCCGTGAGAATCTGTTGGCTGCCTCGGCACACAAGATTGCACTGAGTCTCGTCGGAGCCGACGAAATTCACAGCACGACATGTGTATGTGCCCGAATCCTCGGCAATCAGATCAATGATGTCGAGGGCCACGTAGCCAAAGTCGTGGATGGGTCGGAAGCGATGACCCACCGTAATGGGTCGTCCATTCTTATACCACTCCACTTTGAGATTGGGATCGGTGACCGGTTCGAGTTTGCACTCAAAGTGTGCATGCTGACCCTCGCGCATTCCCTCCGCATTCTTGGGGCGTGTGAGGAAGCGCGGCTTGATGTTGACAATCTCATCCACATACTCCGAGCGCTTGTAGCGCGATGAGTCTTCGAGGTATTGGATCTTCTCGAGGCCTTGTGGGTGTTGCGTGTCTAAGATTAGATCCTTCTTCGCGATCACTCGCACGGAGCATGACGTCACAGCCTCGCCGAGTTGATTGCGCGCCTGGCATGTGTAGACACCAGAATCCACGGCATAAACACCGAGAAGGTCAAGAGCGACATAGTCAAACTCATATGCGGGCCGGAAGCGATGACCAGTCTTCACGGGCACGCCATTGACAAACCACTCGACTCGCATCGTGGGATCGCCCACGGGCTGTAGGCGGCATTCCAAATGGACATTTGTCCCCTCCACCGTCTCAATGTTGTGCAGTGGGCGTGTGAATTGGGGCGCCTGCATCACGGTGATCTCCTCAGCCACCTGCTGGCGGCGCCGCGAGGCGTCTTCCAACGCCTGAATCTGCTCCAGAGACATCTCATTCTGCGTCTCCGTCATGATGTCACTGCGACCAATGACACGCACGCACGCTGACGTGTGGGCGGAGCCCAAGTGGTTCACGGCGCGCACGGTGTACTCGCCAGAGTCGAGGGCAGTTGTGTGAATGATATCGAGTGCCACATATCCGAAGTCGTAGTATGTGCGGAAGCGCGAGCCAACGGTGATGGGGCGACCATTGTGGAACCACTCCACACGCATTGTTGGGTCACCCATGGGCTCAAGGCGGCACTCGAGATGCACGTTTTTTCCCTCGTGCACGGGTTTAGGGTCGGACAGGGGAGTCACGAAGATGGGCTTCGATTTGGAGATCTCCTCAATCTCGTATTGGGGTTCGATAAATTTTCCCTCCTCCAGGCGTTGCGTCTTCTCGTACGTGCCACGATGCATGCTGCTCGTGTCGATGCCCGAACGAGCTGTAAGGCGAACGAGAGATTTTTCATTATTTTTTATGAATTGCTAAGATTTGCAAAGATTTCCAATGAAAGCTAGAGCTTTCTAAGTAAGCCTTCTACGAAAAAAGCTTTCTAAGCAATCTTTCCAAAGAAAGCTTTAAAAAAACTTTCTAACAAAGGTTTCTAGAGCTTTCTAAAAAAGCTTTTTAAGAAAGCTTTCCAAAGAAAGCTTTAGCTTTCTAATACAATTTCTATGAAAGCTTTCTAAGAAATGTTTACAAAGAAAGCAAGAACTTTCTAATTAAGCTTTCTAAGGTTCCTTACGCTTTCTATGAAGGGTTTGTAAAGTTTTTTTATGAAAGCTTCAAAAAAAAATCTGCAAAACTCTCTAAAATTTTTAAAAACTTAGCGAGAACTTCAAAAGTCCTGAAAATTGTCTGAAAGCTTTACTATTCGTTAATAGATTTACTATTGATTTTGTACTTACTCTCTACAATCATGGTGCCTTGCAATTGAGCTTCGCCCAACTTATTCCTGGCAACCACTGTGTAGACTCCAGCATCGTCTCCACGCACTCCAACAATATCCAAGGCTACGTAGCCGAAATCGTGATATGTCTGAATGCGATTCGCCGACATTATAGGCTTTCCATTGTGGAACCACTCCACAGTCATGGACAGATCACTCTGTGGCTCAACACGAGCCTCAAAGTGCGCCCTCTGGCCCTCGAGGATCTTATTGGTGCCCTTGAGGGGCCCCAGGAAGCGCGGAGCCTGCTTAACACTCAAATCCTCCTGCTCCGTTCTCGTATACCTCGACGAATCCTCGAGATGTTGAATCTTCTGCAATCCACTGGGATGCTGCGAGTCATACAGGATGTCCTTCTTCGTGACAACGCTCAAATTGGCATTGGTCATGGCCTGTCCAACGGAGTTGTAGGCGCGACACGTGTAGGTGCCGACATCGTGGATGGTGAGCTGCTTAATGGTGAGAGCCACATAGCCAAAGTTGAAGAAGGACGTGATGCGTGAACTCGCCTCCACAGGTCTTCCATCTCGAAGCCACTCCACGCGCAATGTGGGATCACCCACTGGCTCCAGGCGAGCCTCAAAGTGGGCGAATCCACCTTCTCTCACCTCAAGTTGATCCTTGATGGGTGTCTTGAATTCCGGCGCGTGAAGACTCTCAGGGACCTCTTCCACATACTTCTGGTGCTGCTGCTTCTGGTAGGCCTCCAACTGCTCCATGCGCTCAATGTAGCGCTGCTGCTCTGGGATACCCAGATCCGATGTCACTGTACTCCTCGTGATAACGCGAATGCTGGAGGTGCTGATGGCCTCGCCGAGTCGATTCACGGCACGAACGGTGTACGAACCAGCATCTTCAGCCCGTAGGTGCAAAATATTGAGGGAGACATAGCCGAAGTTGAAGATTGCGGTGATTCGCGAACTTGCCGTGATTGGACGGCCATCCTTGTACCACTCCACGCGCATCGTTGGATCACTCACTGGTGTGAGTTGGGCTTCGAAGTGGGCATTACGGCCCTCCTCAACGTCACCCAGATTCACCAGTGGCCTAATGAACACTGGCTTCTGGTTTGTGAGCTCCTCGATGCTCTCGGCGCGCTGGTACTTGGAGTAGTCCTCCAGCTGCTGAATCTGCTGAAGACTCTCAGGGTGTTGAGTCCTCTGTTCGATGGATGCACGCTGAGTCACATTCATCACAGCCCGTGACTCTGCAACGCCAGTTGCACTAGTCACGCGACATACATACTCTCCGGCATCGAGACTGGTGACGCTCAGCATATCCAAGGCGATAAAGCCAAATTTGAACGTGTACGTAGCACGAGAACCTAAAAAAAATAGTAATTTTTAACAAAATTTAAGTATTTTGTGGCATTTTCGCCACTTTGATTTCATATGTGGTTTTTTTTTGAAAATTATATTGAACTAAGGGAAATAAAACCGATGACTAAAATACCATAAATGTAAGATCCTTTTCATCGAAATCTGGCGAAACGAGGCTAAAATTTACTAAATTATTCATACAGACGGAAAATTTCTGAAAATTACACATTTCTCAAAAATTCAAATTGTTTCTCGCCTCTTTTCGACGGAGAGAAGATACTCTATTTTTATAAGCATCTGAGAAAAGCGATTTTTCTACTGTTGGTAATACAATTTTTCTCCTTGAGATATTTTGTGCAAAACTAACATCGTTTCTATGCGTAAAAAGCTAATTCTCAGCGCAAAGTTAGTCGAATTCCCACAAATATTCGCCTTGTGATCTTGGGCAAATAACTTTGCCACAATTCTTCAGTTTCACATTTTCATATATTTTCTTGCAGAAATTTGAAATCTTCTGTTAAATTTTGCAAATGATTCTAGGTTAAAATTTAACTTATTAATCAATTTTTTAAAATGAAAAATTTATTGAAACTTACTTGCGGTCAGGGGCCTTCCATTGAGGAACCATTCAATGTACATGGTGGGATCACCCACTGGTTCGATTCGAGCTTCAAAGTGAATTTTTCCCCCTTCCATTTGCTGAACATCACGAAGAGGAACAATAAATTGGGGAGGTGGATAAACTCGATCAGCTTCTCCTGGTGCCAAATGCGGTTTGGCACGCTCGACATGCTTCAGGTAGATAATCTCAGGACCAGGAGCGGGTCTGCGAATAAATGGAAAAGGTCAGCAATCATTATCTGCTAAACAACATTAATGCGAAATATTGTGCCAAAATTTGATTAGACGCGAATGCAAAGGTCCAGGTCATCACGCATATTATCCTTCTAACAATAAATCAAACTTTTTATCGTTCCATTTTGAACTCTCGCGGGGAGTGATAAAGTATTTCGTGAAATCGTAAAAGCTCGTGGAGATCGACAACTTTAGCTGAGATATTTGGCGATGTGCCAGATTAATAATAAATACGAGCATTTTCACGATTTTGCTTAATCTTACACCTACAGTGTGGCACATTTTAAATTGTCTGTTGAATTTTCTCTGAGAGCTTCGAGAATCATCCCACAGAAATCAAAGAGGAAATTCATGAAATGTCACAAACAATTTTTGCTGCTTCGCGTGTGATTCAATTTAAAATGAATCACTTGTAATATTTTATCTATTCTAAGACCTTTTCTCAAATTTGAAAAAGTGAACTCTATCAGATAAGTATCAAAGATTTTAACGAAGTCTTGTCTACCTTTTAGGCAGGCTTCCTAAATAAATCCTATCCTCGATCACTGTTTGCAGGAATTATAGCAAATTTTTGGTCTTTCGCCAATAAATTTTATTTAAGACCGAATTCTTGAGTTCATCAGTCTCCTTTTTATTTCAGCAAATTAAATTACACACTTTAATCCATTCTGTTTTAATCTTCCCCATCAGTTTCCTCTAAAAATAATGTAATTTCTATAATAAACGACTTCAATTCCGAGAAGAGTTCCATTTTTCAAGTAGGTAAGTAGGTATTATAAATTTTTATCTTATTGAATAAAAGATTTTATTTAAATGAGGAGGCAAATTTATAATATAATTCGCCAGAAATGGAAAGCCATATCGTTTCGAATAAACTATCAGACCTAAAATGATTGGGCAATGGGACCAATGAGACTCAAGAACGCTCCAATTTTCTAATTAAAAAAAAGATATTGGTCGGTTATATAGGATTACAGGGATTATCTACATATTATAATACAATTTCCGCAAAAATAAAGCACCTCAAAAATACAACTTATCTTGTCATTTTGTTTACCCTCCTTGCTTAAAAGATATACGATGACAAATTGCCTAATTAATAATTTTGTGGTATTGGGACAAAGTTGAGTCTCACGAAGAATTTATAAGTGTGCGAAATATTTCTAAAATAACTCGATCTTTGTGGCATGGAATGATCTAAAATTTAACCAAGTTTTAACTAATCAAATGTTATTTTGCGAGTTTTTTCTTTCAATTATAAAGCACTTTAGTTTCTAGGTTCTAGCTGTATCCTAACTCTAACTGTTGTGTTCCAAACATTTTAATTAGAAAGAATTAAATTAGAAAGAATTAAATTAGAAATTACAGAGATTCTGATTTTAAACATTGGAAAAGTTTCGGAAAGTGCTAAAACTTTTCTGATCCTACCATACCACTAAGTATAGCGCTAATGTTGAAAAGCAGTTTTTTAAATAATTGAATATCTGAAAAACTATGACTAATGCATTTTCTATAACTTTTAATTTTGTAGCTTAGCTTTGATTTAAAATCGGCCACTTTAATGCCTCCATTTACACTAACCCACGATATAAAGGATTATCCCTATAAGGTCATCATAAAGGTTTAGTTTGAGACAAAGAACTTTAAGCGAGTTTTCGTGGTCTGATTTAAGTAAAATTTTAATACGTTTACTTAACTACTAATATTGAAGTCTAAGTACAAAATATCTCAGTACAATATCTCTCTGTACAATGGCCCGATCCTGAAAAACTTTCCTATTAAACCAGGACATGGGTATTCGTTCAAAAGATTTTTATATGTATTTGCAATAAGTCTATCCAAACACGATCTGAATACAACTTTTCGTAAGTGTATGCTCGCTATTACACTTACGACTTACTGATCATTTTGATCTTATGTTAAGTTCTCAAATTCATAAGACCAAGAAGAAAAGACAATGAATTTATTACTCACTCTGGTTCGATGACTCTGGTGGGTCTTGGTAGATGCAGACGTCTTTGCTCGGGGATATCGTCTTTGGGCACTTCCACGTAGAGCCTGGCTCTGGTGGCTGTGGAGCCAGCAACATTCTGGGCTGTGCACTGATACCATCCTGAGTCGGATGATTTGGCGCGTTGGATGTCCAGTGTTGTGGCCCCACCTTCAATGGCAACCCTCACATCGGGGCTGATAACAATCGGTGCGCCATCCTTCTGCCACGTGATCCGTGGTGTGGGTGTGCCCACAGCTCGGGCATTCAGCTGAACAGGTTCACCTTCGTGAACACTGACCGTGGTGAAGCGTTCGACAAACTTGGGTGCCACCACCACTTCCTTCTCCAGGACATTGAGTCGTGCTTGGCACGCCACTTCGCCGGACTTGTTGCGTGCAACGCATGACACAATACCACCATCGCGTCTGGTCACGTTAATGATCATGAGCGAATGGTTGCCGGATTCATTGACAAGAATCTTGTGTGTGGCGTCATCGCGCACTTGTTCACCATTGATGAACCACATCACCTCAGGATAGGGACGTCCAGTGACGCGACAGTCAAAGCGTGACATCTTGCCTTCGCTCGTTTCGCGATCCTGGAAGGTGCGAACAAAGGTCGGGGCTAGAGCCTTTCCGGCCTCCGCTACTTCGGCCATTGTGTCCACGGGGCGTGGCTCAGCCGCCGTGGCACTCTCAGCCGCCGGCTCAATGGCCAGCACGGCTGATGACACCACAACACCCTGGATGTTTTCAGCCAACAGGGTGTAGTGACCCGAGTCGGCATAAGTGGCATTGCGGACACGCAGCGTGGCTTGTTGATTGGAGTAGGTCATTTCGTACTTTTGCGACTGCACGATACGCTTGCCATTGCGGAACCACGTGAGACGTGGTTTGGGGTTGGCGCCCACCTTGGCCGTGAATACGGCATCTGAGCCCTCAACGAGTTTCGAGTTGCGTGGCTTCTGGGCGATCTGTGGTGGGGCGGCGGGGCCCAAGTTTCGATCGAGCTGTGTCGTCAATTGACTATCAGATTCGGTTACTTGGCGTCGTGTGATGGACTCCCGGAAGGACACTTCGCGCAATAGGCGATACTCAAATGTGTCCACCTTGAAGTCCTCCTCCACGAGGCTGTAATTATTGTAGCCATTGCTAAAGTTCTGCTGCTGCTCATAGCGCTGAGTGGACTGAGTGCGTTGACCCAGGGAGTTCTGGGTCGATTCATAGGTCTGGGCGTACTCCTTTCGTAGGCCCTGTACTTGTGGCTGACCCTCAAACTGGATGAATACGGAGCAAATGGCTTCGCCATAATCATTCACGGCGAAGCAAGTATACTCGCCAATATCCTCTGGACTGATCTGCCTGATGAGGAGGGAGACATCGCCCGTGTTCTCATTGTAGGTCATGCGATATTTCTGGGACTCGAGAAGTGGTGCACCTTTTCGAGTCCAAGAAACACGCGGCTTGGGATTTCCGCCGAGGCGTCCCTGAAACAGAGCATCTCCCCCCTGGGCAAAGCGGGCATTCTGAAACACTTGCTCAAAGATAGGTTCGCGCCTGCCACCAGCAGGGCCGCCACCGTATGGCTTTGGCGCCACTTGCTGGTACTGCGAGCTCCTCTCATATTGCTGCTGCTGCTGCTGTTGGTAGACTTGCTGTGGCTGTTGCTCAATTGCCTGCTGCTGTGATACTCCATGAACTATAAATAAAAGGTAAAAAAAAAAGAAAAATTGTGGAAAAGAGGCGTGAGAGTGTGAAAATAGCTCGTGAATGTTGAAGAACAAAAATATTTTTCCGATGAATCTCTCTCGCAGAAATATGCATTAAAAGAGAAGAAGGATGTTAAAAAAGAGAGATACTAAAGTAACTTGGCTCCAATCCACATTCTAGGTGGTTATTTTTAGCCTCATCACCATTGAGATCACGTTACGCGGAACCTTTTTAGGAGCACTGAGCTCAGTCGTAATCCAAACTTCGTTGACTCAACTACCAAAATTATTGGGTAGATTTTACAAAAAGTCCTTTTTTCTCAATAAAAATTCACAATTTTGGAGAAATTCACATTCAATTCGGTGGGGAGATTCACTGGGAATTGGGGGATTTTTGAAAAATTCAAAGGGAATCACTTTTAGTTGAGTTATTGAATTAAAACGGTTTTTGCGGAGATTTTGTCTATCACAGATTTTCGAAAAACTTGAGAAAATTTCACAAAATCTTATAAAATCACATTAATTGCGGTTGATAATCCACAAAATATCCTTCTTTTGCGACATTTTCACTGAAAATTTGCTCTTTTACACTGTTATGTAACGTTCTAAAAGTCCGGAAAAACCTCGAAAATTCGATATTTTCCCAAATAATTCACTATTTTTCTCGGGATTTTCACAAAAAAGGCACAAAGGACACTATCCTAAGCATTCTTACAAATTTTGCTGGGCATTTTATCCACTCAATATAAACTTTTATCACCACTTTACATCAAGACGTTCGTAAAAATGAGCGTTTTTGGTCAAAAATTCACTGTATCCACCAAAAAATGGCAATTTAGCTGGATTTCCAGCTGTAGCAATAAAATACACACATGGCGTAATTAACGGGGAGAAGAAAGTAATGATGCACCATATAAAGAAAAATCAACTTTTTGTCACTGAAATCGCACAACAACGTCTCTTTTTTGCTTCTTTCGAGCTGATGGCGCAACTTATATTAAATATTCAATGCAAATCCACACCATAAATGGCAAAGCCAGTCACTGGATTTGGCTCAAATTAAATGGCTCAATGCACATACACGAGATTTATGTGGCAAAAATCATAAAATGCACACAGAACAGAATAAGAGACACTGATAGACAAGATCTTCACATTAAAAGCTTTTGAGATTTTTCTCCTTTTGAGTTTGGATTACGACTTTTTATGAGACTATAACGCCCATTTCAACCACTGAATGCACCATGAAAAAAAGATTTCCTTTCACAGGAATAAATCCACACCTCTCTGTTGAGTCGTGAATTGCTGACGGCTCACAGTATGTTCAGTATGGCTAATCCTTTGCTGAGATATCTGCTGCTCATATTGCTGCTGCGAACTAACAATTTGTTGCGATTGTTGAGTTTGCTGCAGCTGATATGGATTCGAATTCTGTCGTTGCATCGTGAAAATCTAATAATCCCAAGATGTAGCAAAGAATTGCACAGAAAAACCACTAAATTCCTTCGTTAAGTTCTCTTCAACACTATCTTCCTTTGACTGATCGCTCGAAAATTCACAAGAGCGATTCACCATATAAATTGATCAAAAATTCAGAAATTAAATTTCTCCACTTCAAATAAATACACTTGATAAATATTACTTTTAAAATAAATTAACTGGGGTTGATAAATATGCACAAACGAACAAAAAATCCAACAAATTGCACTGAAATCCTCTTGTGCTGTCTCGATGGTGAAAATCCGAAAATTTTCTAAGTCCACTCTTGCCACTTTTTTCACTAAGTCCGCTAACTAGCAAATTTTATCCAATTTGCCGTCTAGGGCTCCTCTCAGCTAGCAGAGAGCTCAAGTCATCCCGCGAGACTGAACTTTTCAAGACGTCGATCGTATTTGAGTAGCGAGCGAAGAGTGATCTTCTTGTGATCGTGCAGTCAAACTGAATGTCTGAGTTTCCACGGAAAATTTCTGGTGGGGGAAATTTTCTGTGTCCCAAAATAACTTTTGAAAAATCTTTTTAGAACATGGCGCAAACACCATACCTAAATCCAACACTGTACTCGGACACGACGTTTATTTTAAGAACGTCCGATCACTACACGATCACACCCTCACGAGCATAGGCGACTAGTCACGAAGAGCACTTCGGCTTGAACTTATCACAAGGTAAACAAGTCTCACCTGATAACAGGACTTTAATTAATGTTTATTCAGCTAAAAATGCACTTTGGATGCAAATTTTTTGAAAATTCTTTTTGATTTCGCATTGAGGATGCCTTGAAGATTATTTTCGTGTGTTTTCGCAGGATAAAGTTTTTTCCAGGGACTCATGGAAGTAGGACCATAAGAATCTTTGTGGTTTTAGGTTTCCAAACTAGTAAAGGAAACATTTTTATCACTTCTAGATCCGGAGTTATGAGCTTTAGAAGTTTTTTGGAAAAAATTTGGAGGAAATTACTTGTAATTTTTATATTTATTATCGGATGAGAATTATTTTACCTCAGAAAGGTACCTTATTTAATACTCTTTAATTCATCTATATATGTGAAGGTCATATGATAATTACAAATAGGACAACTAGGACTTTTAGGTGAATGATGCAGCATAATGAAAAGTGTTTACATATTAAATTAAGTGCTCTATCTCGAATACTAATTAAGGATAAGGGATAAACCATTTGAAATATTGTAGAGAATAATTCTGCCTATAATTCGTCCATATAACGTTTTTGTCCTTGGTATCATTTAGTTGGTCATATTTAGGGTCAAAGATATTGTTTGGACGATTTTGGGTCATTTTTCAAACAACCATTTTTTGAAAATAGATATTCAAAACACAAAAAAATAAATTATGTAAGAATATAAAGATTGGGAGATGTGACACGTCCTGTAAAATGCACAAGGTCCTGATTTAATTCTAAATGTCCTATTTCTTATAAAGTCCTTAACTCATATTTTGAATCCTAAAAAGAGTACTTCAAGGACATTTGTTTCTAAAATGATGTACCAATGAAATGTACCTGTTTTTACTGGTAAATGAATACAGAAGGATTTACTTTCCTATCTAAAAAGGATTCAGAAATATTTAGAATTTTCTGTCTGAACAGCAATATTTTCGCAAAATTTTATGCAAAATTGTATCTAAAGGACCCCAATAAGAAGTCATTTGAATTTAAAATGTTGGGAAGGATTATTCAGTTTGAGAATCTCTTTCATTTAAGCTCAAAAATATTCTTCTAGTCCAATTTTTGTACGAGATACTGATAAGTTAATTATTACATATTTAACAGCTTCTAAAATTAAATCTATGGATTTTTTTGAATTTTCGTTTCCAGATTTTAAATATAGACAACCTCTACATCCTAATTTATTACTTTCCATCAATAAATGAAATGTGTTAAAAACATGTTTTCAAGGATAATTTATCCTTAAATCCTTTTTTTCATACAATCCATTTCATCTTTCACTATTGTGTCTGATTTTAAGTCTAAAAGTTCACCAGTTCAAGTTCGGTCAGTGTCTCCAGAAGACGAATCCAGCAATTAATAATGAACTTATATTGTGTTTGTAATTGAAACAGCAATGACTGCTGATAATCCAGTTTCAATTTTCCAATTTAGCGATTTCAATTGATGAAAAAGTCATTTTAAAAACATAAAGCATTGTTATTAATGCGCTATAGTTTCTCATTTGTGACATATTATATGATATGAAAACTCAAGTGGAACGAAATGTCTTTTTTTCTCGATCTTTTGTATCAAAATAAACAATCAGCTGGGAATCTCATATTGGAAGAATAAATAAATGAAATTGTGGCGTCAGATGAAGGTCAGACGCAATTGAAATGGAAGAGATGTCGGAGAAAAATTGGTTAATTTTGTCCGATCAGTAATTTAATTGATGAGAAAACTCACTGACACAGTGGACGTTGATCGCAAAATATGTCTTGCTGCTGGAGAGATGTGGCAGTGAATGATTTTTATTGTAAACTTGAATAAATATTGAACAATTAATGTGTTTACATTGGGTGAAAATATATCTCTGTGTGTCAGCAGAGATTTTAGTTTTAAACAAATAGACGAGAAATATTCGCACAATATGTCTCTCATCAAATGTAATCTGCGAAATTTCATTTGAAAATTGTGCACTTGAAAGCCAACATCCTGTGGCAAAAAGATCAGGAAAAGATCATCAATTATACTTTCAAACAAATCACTCAACCAACAGTGGCATAATTGCTGGAGAAATGCTTTATTTAGAATGAGATTTTGGGCAGAAGATCGACGTATAATTGATTTTTGAGGGCATTTCTTAGCATTTATCATCACAATTTGAGCAAACAACAGCAGCATGATAGAACAGTTAAATATATAAAGAATATTCAGAGGATCATGAATGATCTACTGCAAGAATAGAAATTATTCAAGCAATAGAATTTAGTTTAGATCCACCTCTTTATAGTCATTCTTCATGTGAGTAATTCTAAATTTTTGCTCACCCACATTCACTCTCTCCCAGTGATGAATAATTTTGCGGAATTCATGGTAGGTGGATGATGTTTAAAAGTGCAAAGTCTGCTTTTTCTTAATTTTTTTTTGCAATACCTGAATCCGAAGGCGATGGTGGTGAAAGCAGACTCTCCAAGACGTTCTCCCATTTCTCTGTCAGTGGTGGACTATTTCTGTTCACTGGGTGTTGTTTGTATTCAACAATATAATGGGTATGATTAGATTTTGGTGAATCTGCAAAGAATCACATTGAAGAGGATATTTAGCGAAACTGGCTCATATCAAACACCTCGCTATCATTTGAGATGTTTCTCTTTTCTTTCAACTCAACCAGAGAAAATTCTCTTAAACGCCCACACATATGATGAAAAATGACTCTTGCGCAGGAGAGATATAGCGGTTTTGCCTTTTACGCGTGTTGTGCGCTTTTTTTCTTTTGGAAAATTCGCACAATAAACAGCTTTTCCGAGTTAATTTTGGACGAATAAAGTTGTTGATATTCTTCGTGAATCTCACAATTTTGAGAGAATGTGATTTTAGGACACATTTTTTGGCACATTGAAGCCACTTTTCTATTTATAAATTACATTTTCCTCTGCATGTCGGAAAATACTGGGAGTTTTCATGACAATTTTATATCCCTCTCATGTTGATTGTTGAAGTTTTCGCACAAATGATTGAATTTCCAAAGAAAACGAGACGCAGTTCCCAGAATTTATATATAGAGACATGGTGTCATTCATTGAAAAAAACACATAAATGTTATATTGCGAAAATTCCAATGAGAGAAAATGTTATTAAACACTTGAATGAGAGCCTTGAACAATTTTCCAAAGTGACGAAACAAAGGAAATATATGTCTTACGGGAAAGTTATGTGATTTTCCACTTGAAGTGCAATTTTGGCACCACTTTTATCCGAGTCTATTGGCAATTTTACAAAAGTATCTCAACTTGAACTGAAAATATTTCAATGCAATTCACATCGCTCCTTCACTTCCGAGGAGACCAATTATCTCCTCTGTTAAATGCATTCAGCACATCGTCCTATTAATTGATCAATAAATGATCTCTGAAAGAATCTTAAATGAAATCACATTCAATTGGCTTGAAATCAAAAAAGCCAAATATTTTGAAAATAAATATATTCATCAACGGAGATGATCGCTTTGACATCAAATGCCAACTAACTTATCATGAGGAATTAATAAATTGATCGAAGCGTGAAATTTTCTCTAATTTCTACCATGAATATTCCCTAAATGTGTTCATGTTGTTGAAAGATTTTCCTGTTCCATTTCCCATAAATTTTTGAGGTATGAACCAAAAAAAAGGTGAAAAATGTAGAAACGTAGATCACAGAATATTCTCGGTGAGGATCTTTCCACGCGAAAATAGTTTGATGGCAGAGAGGTGAGGAGGACAACAGTAACATTTTTCTCCCAAAATATCTATTCTTATTTTATTTATCATCGGAGAAAACAGAATTGTCTCTTAAATCTTCCACTTTTTTAATAGACTTTGCAATAAATGTGATCTACGATATTTTTCTGTAGGAAAATATCAACTTTCTCCCATTATTTATTTTTTGCAATACACACGTCGTCATTTAGTGTATTATTTTCGAATGAGGATATACTCACATTTGCCAAAATGATCCTCTTGTTGAGACATAATAACACAATCAGGCTACAAGACAGTTGAGTTTAATTGCAGACAAAGTGATGAATTAATTAACAGGGAATTTAATATCAGATACTCTGCCAAGAAATAAGTCTATAAAACCTTAGACATTCTTTAGCAATGTCCCTCTATATAAATTGACTAATTGGACACCAGAAACTTCCCCTAAGTCATCCAAAATTTCAATAGCAATAGTGAGATCACTTTTTGTGGAGGCGTTGGACTTTGGGTTCCACTGTAAATTCTTGGATGGTTTCCCAGGTGAATAATATCATGATGGATATTTATATCTCTAACAAGTCACAGACATTGTTAAAATAGAAGATGAGGATCTCTTGGCAAGATTCAAGAGGAACTGTTAATGTCAATTTATATCAAGTGATCTCACATGCTAACGGTGATTAATCTGTCTGTTGATTAATCCCACATGCAGTTGGGGAGGAACCAATAGATAAAAATATTGAACAAAATAAATATAGATCTTTCACCACGTTCGATCTTCCACAAATACATTGGGGAAAACAGTCAGATTTTTTCCATCTAAAAATACTTTACACGTCGGCGTACTTAAAATGTGTGCCAAGAGATGTTTTGGTTTTTATTCACAAAATCTTTGGCACACTCCATCATCACCAGCTGATTTGTAGAAGATGATCTCTTGTGCGCCTGCGATCCCCTCAACATCTTCGGCTCTCTTCCCCTGAAACCCGATCTTCGTCGATCTCACCTTCGTGTAGGGGAAATCCGATCCATATTTCGATCACACGATCCTCGTTCGTGAAAATATGACCACGTTTCCTCATGTTGTCATCCCTGTTGTTGTTTTGGCACACAAAATACCAACAACGCTCGTTGCCATCGCAACGATGTTTATTGTTTTTATGTAGAGTCGTAATATTTTCGGTATTTAGACTATTTAGAAGACCAGAAAAATGAATGAGCATATAACACAGGATCTGTGCCAAGTTTTTCAATACATTAATCTTTATTAAATAACATACACGTTTGTCAATTCATTGAAATACAGAGTATGTCAGACATACAAAGCAGTGATTGAATACAAAAAGAGAGTTTTACTCATTAAAATACACAATAAAATATTTGGGGCAAATTCCATTTTCCTGTGCTTATTTTCGGTAACCCCATTTGTTACCCGGGACGAGTAGGTCAGCACTTGTTGTTACAGAGCCCAGCTGATTAGTTGCAGTACAGGAGTAGCTTCCAGCATCCTCTGCAAAAATTTAAAAATTAATTTATTTATAATTTTTTAATAAATAAAATAAATTTATGCTTCTTAGGATCCTATATTGATCTTCACTGAGTCTTTAAGGGTTAAAAATACTCACCGGTAAATGCATGAGGAATTGTAAGACGACAAACTCCGTTGCGATATTCAATGTGATGCTTCAAACTCCTTCCGATCATGAGGCCATTCTTCGACCAAATCACTTCAGGATGGGGCTCACTTTGAACAATGCATTCAAATCTCGCGGTTTGTCCTGCAACTACAGCGATGTCCTTCAGAGGCTGTTGATAAAAGAATCTGAGTTAGATAAAGTCAAACTAATAAAATATTACAAAATCTCACCGTAATAACGGATGGTGGTTTCTTCGGCTTATCATCTCGAGATAAATTCACAGGTGTGTGAGTTCTCATTGTCACAGGATCTCTCTGACGGTCTGAAATGTACGTAAATAACATTTAAGTAAAAGATCCAAACACTTGTTCCCATATAGGTTTAAATTGTCAATGAAATGACTTTATTACTTACATTTAAACATTGATGATTCATGCAAATGAGTCCATATGATTATGCAAAGAAGTCCAACCAACATAATGACAAAACAGAACCAAAGAAACACATTTCTGTATTGAAAGAACTGTCTGAGTAATGCACTGAGAGTGTCGTGAGAGGATGCAAATTATGATTATAAACGAAATTATGTTAAACACGAAAAGAAAATCAACATGATAAGCTGTGAGAGGTCGCATGGGAGAACACAATCACACAAAAACACCAAACACTTTCTACCTTTGGCATATGCGACGCCCGTGGACGGCGATTGATGAATCTGATCGATATTGATGTTAATTGGTAGGCTATAGCGCTTGTTAGGACCCAAATGATGAGTACCATTGGCCATTGCCGATGGCGTGCGTTCATGTAGGACGGGTAATTCAATATCTCCAGTTCTCTGGAGTTGATGCATCTTCTTATCGGCGCTCATGCTACTTCCGCCGACAAATTTTTTACCTTCACCCGGAA
Source organism: Phlebotomus perniciosus (assembly GCA_918844115.2). Classification (NCBI taxonomy): domain Eukaryota; kingdom Metazoa; phylum Arthropoda; class Insecta; order Diptera; family Psychodidae; genus Phlebotomus; species Phlebotomus perniciosus. Next base: position 8,902 of record CAKKOB020000299.1, on the reverse strand, counting down.
ACAGGATCCCGAACTCATAACCAAAATCATATTTGAAATAAATCAGGCCAGTGTCGGGGTCAATATGTTTGGTCCCTTAAACATTGTATAACAAATTGTCAGTGACTTTGTCTCAAGACAAAGATATTTCGAAAGGAGGAAACAACTGGTAGCGAATTTTATATATCTTTTCGCAAAAATATAATGTATTCATAGTATTCGTAAAGAGTCAAAATATCTTTTTGAAATTTCACGAATATTAGAAAAAATTGCAAAATATTATAATATTTATTCTGAGATATTTTAAAATCTGATGCGAGTTTTGAAACAAACAGAGTCTCAGTGGATAAAACCTTTATTCGCCAGTTATTTCCCCACTGTATTTGGATGATGGGAAAGAATAAAACAAAACGAGAGGAAGCTAAATTCAAAAAAATTAAAATCCAAAGGAAAACGATCATCCAAAAAAGAGAAAACGAAAAAAAAGTCAAAACTTACCGTACTGAGAAATTCGAGATTCCTCTCGATATGCCTGTGGTTCGTTGTCTGTGCTCGTTGTCTTCTTGAGAATCGGTTTTTGAGTGGCTGACGGGCGCTTCATATCCGAAGAAACATCCCGCAAAAATTGACTTGCCTTCGTTTTTAATGAGCTACCCATATCCCTAAATTGGTTTGTGGAGTATCCGTAGTCATTCGCTGTCTGTCTGGGAACATGTGAGTCATCTTGAGTCCTGCTGCCAAACTGATGGACTTTCTTCGTGGCGTAGCGATCGAGTGTTTGAGTCTTGTATTCACTCGAAAGGCTCGGCGGTGAGTACTGATACGTAACCGGAGGCTGATTATCAAACTCCATGGGTGTGAGAACCCTTCCGGTCGGATAAGATCGGGGACAACTGGCAGCTCTTGTGGAGCTGGGCGGCGCCACACGGCGATACTGTGGATCATTCATATCCACAGGATTCGGTGTCCAAATTGGACGAATACGAGCTGAATCCACTTCACTCTCGTAGTCACTTTCCCGGAAGTCGCCCTTCACAAATTTCGTGGGTGTTGGCGGAAGTGAGACTCTTGGACGTGGCGACGTGTCCCCATTGGTTGGCGTGTAGGGAAATGGTTCCAAATGTTGCTCAAAAGCACTCTTCTTGCCATCATCGAATTTAATCACCCTTGTCGTTTGATTCATATTCACAACACGATGACTCGTTTCAGTGTGTTCTCGCATGTGCATCGTGTTGCTGGTTTCAGTCGCAACGGTATTGTGAACTGGAGTTCCTATAAAAGAAAATAAGAAAATTTTTATAAAGAGAACGATAATAGAAGAACAACAAAAATATGAAAGAATTTCCTACAACCACCAGGCGCCTCCATTTACATATATAATCTAGAAGAAAATGTTCGACTTTGATCGTTTTTAGAAATAAGAAATGACATAAAACAGTGAAAACAGTAGAAAAACCTTTTATTTATAAAACGCAATAAAAGAAAAACCGTCAAAGATACGCAAAATGCTTATTGCTCAACAAATATTTACCTACCACCAGGCGCCTCCATCATAGCTTTTGCCCTGCATTTGCGATTTCACATCGTTTTGAGTTGAAAAGTTTACAGGTACATATGAACAAGTAATAAAATGTTTCTTTTATTACTTTCAAAATAATATGAAGAAAATAAAATGACTATGCCGTTAATAAAAGCACCATTGTTTATAGTGACTGTTTTAGAGATCACCAGGCGCCTCCATCTTGATTTTTTTCAATCTCTTCTATCTTTAATCAATTTTACGGGGAAAATTCAAACAAAAAACTTTGAAATCTCTATTTTGTAAAGTAAATAGAAGAATTTATTACAATTCATGCGAGATTTTGTGTTATGTGAATGTTTATAGAGACCCTGGTTATATCTATCTAAATATCGCATGTAAAATTTCATTCTGTATATTTTTTTAAAATGACTTTATAGAAAGTAGAACTATTCTATGAAAGAATATTCAATGAAAGTTTTGGCGAAAATATTGGTCGTAAAAAGAAAATACCGAATTATTAATCTTGTGATACGTAACTACCAGGCGTCTCCATCCACCGAAAGGAACAATATTCCCATAAATATCTCTTATGTTTTTAAATCCATTTCAATGAAGCTGAAAATAACTTTTGTACTAAATTTAAAGCACCTATTTAATATATAGCATTCAAATTGCATCTCAAGAAATGTTTCAGCATAAATTTTCAATTCACCAGGCGCCTCTATCTCTTAGAAATCCTTCATAAATGACCAAAAACAATCCACTAACAAATATTTTACCTGCTACACCAGTGAAATAGCGTGTTGATGTCACCGGTGTTGGTTTATGCACAAACGGCTGCTGCTTCGTGGTGTGACTGTAACTCGACTCCGTGACACGATGAATCTTATCGATAGGCTCAAATTTCGGACGTGGGGGAGCTTCTTGCTGGGGTGGTCGGCGATCGAATTCTGAGGGAGGTGTGGGTGATCGTTGCCCATCGGAGATGCAAGATCGCCGTCCGGTGGGCGTCAAATTGAGCCTCACCGGGCGATATTGCGGCTCTGAATCTGAGTCCGTGGGACGCCAAATGGGCGCAATGCGTCCCTCATATTCACTCTCATAGTCACTCTCACGAAATTCACCCTTGATGAATTTCGAGGGACTTGGTGGCAGTGGAATTCGAGGGCGTTTCGCTTGTGGAGGATCAGCCTTGAATGGCAACTGTTCCATTTGATTGTCATCCAAGTACTTGTACTGAGTCGTTGTCACAGATATGTTCTTGATCAACGATGCTGTCGAGTATTCCTTTTGGATGAAATAAAATGTGAAGAAATATTGTGAGAAGGTTTACTCGAAATTGCAGAAAAAGACAAACATGCAAAAAATTCATGAAAAAATATTTCTCAATTTGTCTACTCAATAAAATTCAAAATATATAACAGGGGGATAATTGTCAGAGAAGTGGAGTGACTCAAGCAGAAATAGCTAAGTAATATATTTCAGTTGATAACCAGAAAAGCTCAACGATATTTTTATCCAAAAGGAAATTCGCGCCAAACTTTTTACATGGGAGATGTCATAGTGAACAACATCATAAATCCTTCATTAAAATTCTTCATTTGAATTGAATAAACAGAATTTGATAAATATTTTCATACCTTGACAGCATGTCAGGGGAATATCTAAGAAATTCGGGAAATTTATACACAAAGTTTCTTGACTTTCTCCCATTTTTCTGCCATTAATTAAATAAATAAATTAGTAAGTCATTGAACGCAAAGGCTCTAAAAATAAAAGTCCAAGACATTTTATGCGAGCATAATTTTGCCTGAGTCACTCGTCAACCTCAAAATCACTCAAAAATTGCATGCTTGTTAGGGAATTTTGATTTCACACGAAAAAGGAGGTTTCACACGAAATAAACAAAAGGGGAAAAACTGCAAAAAGAACACGAGAAAGTGTTTTGTATATATTCATTCACAGAAAGCTATTTGGCAGACATCCATCGAGCCAATCGCACCTTCGGATCAGTTCCAGATGATTCTTGGGTTCTTTCATGCTTGTGATTGTGATGCCTATAGTGTTTGGCTTGGGAGGCATTTGGGACAAACTGGGTGTCTTGGTAGGACATTTTCGTGCTGTGGTACTCCTCCGTGTCAGCCATGTAGCCACTAGGGAGCACAATGGGCTTCCCCTCTGTGATCGTCTGTCTGAGTGGCGCGGTTTGGTCAACCATAAATTTCTCTGAGTGATCTTTGCTAAATTTGGGCGGCTCAACATGTCTAAATTCAGATGCCCTCGACCACGGTACGGACTCAAAATCACTGGAGTATTCAGCCTCACTCACGTCACTCTTGAGACAAGTGGGTGGTATTTGGGGGGTGTGAAAGGATGGGGCATAGTCACGGGGTGGAAGAGTGGGTGGAAGGGATTTTTCACGCTTTGGCGGGAAAATTCTCACGCCTCCTGGTGGAACACGTGTCGGTTCTGAATCGATTTTCTTCTCAAGACTCTCCTCTAGTGTCTCCACCAGTGATTTCTTACGTTCAAACTTGGGCTTTGGCGCATAACACACCTCAGGTGGCGATCCCGGCTCCAAGTGGATGTCATGGAAGAGCTCATGAACGGACTTGGGACGCTCTTTTCTCTCCGACACCTGACGCACCAACTGAGGCGCCACTAGATCAGGCACTTCCTTTAGTTTCTCCTCAAACACCTTCTTAGCCGCATTAATTGAATATTTCTTCGATAAGTCCTCCACCTCTGCTACATGAGAGGGGATAACAGGCTGAAATGACTCTGTGTGGGATTCTTTGCTGGTAAATGAGTAATGATGTTGTTCAGTTCTCTTCGACTCAGACACTTCGGATGTGAAGGTGTCGTGAGGCTTTGGAGAGGCCCAAAGCTTCTCCATTGCCACAGCTTCGGCAGATGGACGTGGCGAGAGACTTTCGGGCTCTTCAGTCCTGGACAATTGAGGAAAAACCCTAACACCACCAGAGGGTGATTCTGTCTCCTTATGCACTTCCTCTAAGCGCTTAATGCGATCAGAGATATTCTCTCTCTTCACCTCAGTCTTTGGCATGAAGCCAATTTCCGGTGCTGGGCCTGGCTCCAAATTCAGAGCTTTCAAATCACTCACCAGCTCAATTTGTGGTTGAGTGATAAATGGCGTTGGTGATGCTTTTATATCACTGAATTTTGTGTATTTGTCCTCAGAAAATGTCACAGGTTCACTCTGAATTCTCTGCTCGAAGAACTCCAGAGCGGACTTCTTCGTGATTGATTGCGTTTGAATGGCAGTCTCATCCGTCTGGCAGGGCTTTGGTGGCACCTGAGGTGGTGTCTGAGTGGCATCACTCTTGGTTTGCATAACATCTGTGTTTGTGGCAGACGATCGGACTTCCGCGTGGTCCGACATGGTCGCCTCGTGGCGCACAGGTGTCTGGGGAGTTTGTGTATTCTGGGTGAATGTGAGAGCTGGTAAGTCCGGAAATGAGACTTTGTGCTCCATTCGCATTGTCGCCTCCGTGGTGCGTCGCGTTTCCGTCGTATACGTTGACTCTTCAGATCCGTGCATATCCGTCTCAGTGTGGGACACTGTGTGTGCGGAATGGGAAGAGCCCGGCGCTCTAAGAATAGCTGAACTCTCTTCCGACCCCTTAATAAACATTATAACATGGATAAAAGACAGCTGTAGTAATGTAGTGTTTTCTTTCATCACATTTTGAGATATATATGCGACAAGGTTGTCTCCCATTCCAATTTCATCTTCCACCAATTTTATTAGTTCATATATTTTTTTTTAATTAATTTAATGAGTCTTTTCATCTTACCTTACGCGTGTGATCCTTGGGATCCTCATACACAACAGTTTTGATCACTTCAACGACTCTCTCGGGTGTTTTCTCCATCACTGCGAAACTTGCAATGCTCTCTGCCTTCCCTCCAGGATTCACAGCGGACACCATAAACTTCCCAGCGTCCGAAATTGATGCTGAAATGATCAAAAGATGTTTATTTTTGGACTCTATCATTTGAGATTTTTCTTTTCACCATTCTCAATGATTAGTTTGTAGCAATTTCCCATCTTGTGGACTTTATGTGGCGACAGTGACGCTTCATTGAGCGGAAGATCATCTTTATACCACGTTACTGTAGGCTCTGGCAGTCCTGTGATTTCAACGTCCATAATAACTCTCTCTCCAAGCTTAGCTATCTGGGTTTGCAGTCGATGGCCAAACACGGGAGGAAAGATTGATTCTGTATTGATAAGAAATATCGTCAAAGTTATCTCTGTGAAACGTTTCTAAGTTCAAAAATGGCTAAACCTAAGTGAAAGAATTTAATCTTTCATTTCAAATTACCTTTAAATATTTTGACAAAATGTGTTTTTAATAAAGAACAAGCCTTAAGCTCAAGTCTGAAACTTTAAGTCAGCTTTAAGCTTTGAGTTAACTTTAACCTTAAAGCTAGCATTGAGCATTAAGTTAGAGTCAAGCTTAAACATAGTTTTAATGTAAGCCAGACTTAAATTTTAAGACAGCTTTAAATCAGCACCAAGCTGAAAGCCAGTTTGAATCTTTAATTAAGGTAATTTTTTGTTTATTGATTTGTTGAACGTATTTTAAGTTAATTTTGATAACGTGAATCCAGTTAAGTGAAAATTTGAGATCATTCTACTTTTTACAGATTTAACAAATAAATATTTTCTTTTAAACTTACTTTTAACCACCAAATCAGCCACACTCGTTGATGTTCCGGCCGCATTGTTGGCTGTACAAATGTACCGACCAGCATCCGGAACTGTAACGTTGTTCAGCAAAATGGTCACTTTATTGTAGCTAAAGTGAACACTGATGTGACTGTCGTTCTCAATCGGATCCCCATTCTTCGTCACCTTAATCTCCGGCGATGGATATCCATCGACCACGGCTTCCAACACCACATTAGCACCCTGATCGACGATCTTTCCAATGAGCGGCGATATGAAGCGTGGTGGCGTATGCTTTCGCGTCGGCTTAATGAGATTCACATCAGCATTAGTTCGGATAACATTAACAACGGACTTCTGCTGAAAATTCGGCGAAAAATCTTTTGATTGATGATATTCTTGGAATTGGCGCGAGTCAATCGTATCCGGTGTCTGGTGACTTGTGTGGATTTGTGTTTGAGGAACATTGTTGGCCACTGAGCTCACTTGCTGCGTAGATGTGGTGGTGAACATTTGCTTCTTGATCGTCACCAAGGATGATTGAGTATTGTGCTCTTGAGTGTATGTTTGGGGACTGGCCACCATGGGGGGATTATAGTCACCCTCGAGATTCACATAAGCCACACATGTGGCCTTTCCAACTTCATTTTCCGCCACACATGCAATTTTACCGGTACTTTCACTCGTCACGGCAGGAATTGCCAACACCTGACGATCCCCACTTGTGGACACGAGGAAATTCCTCCCATGCACGGGCTCATCGTTGAACAGCCAACGGATCTTTGGTGTTGGCTTCCCAAACACGATACATTCAAATTTCGTCGGTTCATCGATCCGCACAACGCGATCGGTGAAGAGCTCTTTGAACATGGGGCAAATATAGTGACCCTCAATTGTGATCTCTTGAGCTCGTTGCATATCCGCCACATTCACAGTCTTGACAATGAGGTGTGAGAAGCACTTTGATTCACCAGATGAATTTATAGCTTTCACCGTGTAAAGCCCTTTATCATCAGTTGTGACATTCTCAATGATCAACTTGATAGCACCGTCATCATCGTAAGACATTTGAATGCGATCATTTGGTGTGATATCGCGATTGTTGAGCAACCACTTGACCTCAGGTCGAGGATCACCAGTAACGAGACATTCAAAGACAACCTTTTCCCCCTCCGACGCCAAGATGTCTATGAGAAGCTTCTCAAATTTGGGTGGCGAAACCATCGATTGCATTCTCTCACCAGACACTCGGGTGGCCGGCTCCAAGTTGTTCAACGGAGTCACCGTTAATTGGCAGTTGCTGGACGTTTCACCTGAAATGAAAAAAAAGATAGATTAGGCACATTCTTTAATAGCAAATCCTCTGAAATTTCTTAACGTAGAAATTTCTTACGAAATAAACTATTAATAAAAAGTGACGAAATTTATTTTTTTTTACCTGCAGAATTAATCGCCACAACTTTGTATTCACCAGCGTCCTCCGTGTACGCCTCGTGAATGAGAAGAGAGCATCGATCACCTTGGAAGAGCAACTGAATATCAGCTGACTCCTTAACTGGCCGTTCATTATGGTACCAGATCACCTCTGGTTCCGGTTGACCCACAATCACACAATCGAGGCGCACTGACTTGCCCTCGAAGACACTGGTGTTCTTGAGCGGAAGCTGCACTGAAGGCTTAATTGGCTCCATATCACTGGCGAATTCCGAATCAGATGTCTCATTTGGCACGCGCCCCTTCACGCAAACATTGCACGAATTGGACACCTCTCCGGCGAGATTTTTCGCGGTCAACGTGTATGTGCCGGTGTCTTTGAAGAAGGCCTCTGGGATGAGCAGCGTCACGCGATCACCGTCCACGAGCAACTGAAAAGCGGACGAGGGCGAAAAAGTGAATGGCTGGCCCAAATGGGAGCACCATATAGATTGTAAAATTAAAACTTTAAAAATAGATATGCCCCCTGTGTCAGGTTGATGGAAATGCATCTCCATGCACTTTCGGCGTCCCACGACATTTGGCAAGGGTACAAGATATAAAATCATGGATGAAAATATTGTATGTTAAGATTAGTGGAAGTGTTGTTGGCAGCGAGGGACACGCATTTAAGTCTAATTTATTCCCTCGCATCACAACTACATTAATCTTGAAAATTAATGGATTTCTGTGTAGTAGGTATATAGGATCAGCTATCTTGAGGCACTATTTTCATGCGAAAGTGAAAAATCGAAAGATCGACCGAGTAGAAAATTTCACAATTTTTTTTGATGTCATTGACAAACATGAAGCATGCATGGTTATTTATAGTCAAAGAGACACTCACTTTTGAGTCACGACCCGTGAATAGTTTTCCATTGTGAGTCCAGAACAGTTCAGGACGCGGAATTCCCGTCACCTCGCACTCCAGCTTGATCTTCTGCCCAACACGTGCCATCACGTTGGATAAGGGAACCTTGAATGCAGGAATCTCAGTTGGTTCCAAAGCTGTAAAAATTAATTTGGACGTTAAATTGAAATTGTTTCTAGAAGGCTAGCTTTGCAGAAATTTTTATTTCTTAAAAGATCCTAATATTAATGAAGACATACATATCAAAAGTCTAATTTTTTTCAAGATTCAAAAATTTAAACTTTAAACTAAGAGGAATTTGAATAGAAGTGCGTGTGAATTTTGAAAAGTGGAGTGGAAGTGCTAAGATAACTCAAGTAAG